>JAIVFH010000210.1:0-49937 GCA_025765595.1 Obelidium mucronatum | reverse complement strand
TTGAGTGGCTGGGCCTTCCATTCCAAACACAAAATCAGAAAAAAAGACGAAAACTCCAATTACTGCTGCAGAAAGTCCGAGCATAACCACAGCATGCAAAATCTTTCCCAAGCGCTTTGCAACGTGGTCCGCAATGAACGCAAACAAAATGATAGCGAAATACAGGGCGGGAAAGTAGTGGTGGAGGCTATATGACGAATAAGAAGCCAGCAGCCAGCAGAATAGAAAGAAGAGCCACTTACTACATAACGCGGCCCATGATAAAAAAAGGAAAGTAATGGAGAAACCATCCAAGAACACCAACTTGGCCAGCGAAAATAAAGTTAGCCAAATCAGTGGGATCCTTCCAATCCCCACAGCGTCTTTGATGCCGAACGAGATAAATAAAGCAAACAAATCCAAAGACGAACAGCGAAATAGCCGAACCAATCCAGACAACAGGGTTACCCAGTAAAAAGAACTTGATTTCATCGTCGCCCCAACCACACATTCGCAATCCAACTTCCATAAAGGGCCATTGAAGTGGCTTTGAAGTGAGAGCATCAGGTTCCTTTGTAGGATCAGGAGTCAACGCGTTGTTTGAAGTCCACATTCCAATGTTCAGATCCACAAAATCTCTCAAGAAGTTTTTTGGGTAAGCAGCAGATCCACCAGGTGGCACTAGTTTATGAAAAATGCCATTTAGCGCGAAACACACGGTAAAAAGAACAATCCGTCTTTACATAAAGGATTCCAATGTTGCTCCACATTCCATAAATTCCCAGAGACGCTGGTGTCTCCAGATTTGTCACAGTATACTTCAGCTTGTTTGAATCCCCACTCGGGATAGTTGATACCATCCCCGGAATGGAGGAGACATCTGAGCTGGACGTGACGAATTGCAAAACGAGTTGTCATAGATCTAACTTCACGAGGTTCTCCTTCGATTTTTGGACGTTCGTCCTGATAGTTTTATGATTGTTTAAAACCTGATAGACTCCAAACTACTACAACTGACATGGATAATTTCGAGTTCCCAGATGTCATTGGTATCAAGCCAAGTTGCATTACCATAACCACTGACTTCCCATTGAGATTTAGTTATTGGAGCAGAAAGAGCATGACTGTGAAGGATCTTTCCCGTTCCTTCATGCACTGGAATTCCAAATATTAAACGCAGTACAAAGAGCGCCGCAACAAAGAGATATTACTCAGTCTGAACTGATCTCCTTCGCGTAAATATCTAATTTCTCCTCCTTGTGGCATGGAAACCGTAGGTGGAGTCATCACAATCCAATGGTTGTTGCTATCTTTGTGGTGATAGCAAGTAACTTGCTGCTGCTCAGATCCAGACGCTCCTGGTGGATATGTTTGAATGTGGGAATGAAGCAAGCCACCACCTCGCTCATTGTTCTTGATGGAAATTTTGGACCCAAAGGCGACGGCTGAAAAAACAGGGTAAGAATACACATTTCAAAACGAGAATCAACAATGTCGCACAAATAGGGTTCTCGTGGAAGTTATTTCCCTCCAAGTTGGCTTGAAACAAGGAGCTCATTTGAGCATCTCCTTCTCCAGATCTGTTCAGAATCGCGAAATGCGCCCAGAATGACAGCACATAAACAGACATTGGCAAAACAATCAAGAATGCGATTCGGACTACCCAGTGGTACAGGTATCTGCGCTACAATGCAATTTATATCAGCCACGAAAACAGCCTCAATGAAACACACCACTGGCATCTTGATATCTCCGAGCATATCCCATAACTCCTCGAGAGTATTAATTCCGACCAATGCAATGACGAACAAGCCGACCCATTTGACACTGTTTCAATCAGCATCATTCAGTAATTTCACATGCCTTTAAGTCAAAATGACCTTAAACAGCAGCCAAGAGAAACTCCCAAATATGCCATCCAAATGTGCCACCGAGGCGATAAGGGTTCCGTCTTTTGGTAGTTTCTGAAAACAACAAGACAGTATGCAGACAACGCAGTGAAGAAAAGTAATAGCGAATCAAGCAAAATAAATCTGCTGATCGAAAGCAGAGCAACATCTATCCAGCGTGTGGTTTAAGTATTCATCAAGTGACAAGTGGAAAGGCAACGAACATACCAAAGGTGACCATTACAGCCAAAAATACACTCCCCAGCAACGATAACTTCAGCTGGATTCCAGTATAGAACCCGAGCGGAACCATTAAGGCACCAATTAAAGAGCAGAAAGCTCTCATTCCAGTGTAATTCAAAGTCGGTGGGTACTTGGCACCAGACTCGAAAGCATATTGGCCGTCGTAACCGACAAAGAGTCCAGCAAGCCCAAGCAACATTTTTCCAAGAGGAGGGTGAACATCATGGTAGAATTCACGTTTGATGTAGAATGACGCAAACTTGCTGTCTCAAGAAAAATACTTGGTCAGGAAAACGTCAGAGCAATAACAGAATACACACCCAAAGTGAGCCTCATCCCTGATATAAATTATTTAAGATTAGAGCCACGCTGAGTTTCTAGAACAGCATGTGTAAATTACCAGACAACAAAGTCAGCGAAACCCAGCTTGTAGAGCCGAGTGAAGAAGGCAACGAGAGTCAGAGCAATTCCGACATATGAAACAAGCGGACTTTGGCCAACTGATTTCACAGATTTCTTTGGCTGAACGGGTGGATCGTTGTGAGCAATTTAGCACTGACACTTTTCACCCAACCTTTGATTTCCCCTGTGGATCAGCATCCGAAACAGCTTCAACTGTTTCCTTCAATCTTTCCTTGGAATCTACAGTCGCTGTCGCCTTGTCGGGAACAAGACGTTTACGAAGCTCGGTTTCAGCCATTTTTGGTTGGATAAATTGCCTTGCTGGCAAAAGCAAGGGGTAATTAGAGTCACTCAACAACTGGCAAGAGTATTCGAGTCATGCTTTCGTGATTCGTGAGTTTACTTCCGTGGATAATGAAGGATATTCCCAGCTGAGAAATCGATAGCTTAAGAGATATTGAACACTTCTTAATTCAATAACTTTGTTTATTAATTTCCAAAAGCGTTGTTGCTTTGTTGAAAGGAAATATCATTTCTGGTGAAGGAATCCAAGTGGAACGCGCACACTGAGAAAAAAATCCAAACACAAATATGAGCTACGACCGGTTAGGCCAACACTTGCTGCCCCACTTTCAGTCAAAACTAATGCTGGAAATAGTGCATTGACAGTCTTTTCTCCTGATGGTCACTTGTTTCAAGTCGAATATGTAAGGACGACCAGAGTCGAGTTGATTAGGATTTAACGCTGGACCCCCTCACCATCAGGCTGTTGAGGCTGTGCGTAAAGGAACTTGCGCGGTAAAAACCATCTTCAAAGCTTTTTGAGTCTGTCGTTTTTTGGGGTTTTGAACTGCTGTGGTGTTGTAGGTTGGAGTTCGTGGACAAAACATTGTAGTCCTTGCGGTTGAGAAGAAGACCACTTTGAAGCTTCAAGATCCACGAACTGTGCGTAAAATTGCTCTGTTGGATGACCATGTCTGCATGGCTTTTGCTGGTAATACCAGGCGAAACTCTCAAAAATCTATCATCAAGCTGAATACGCGATTCTAGGATTAAATGCGGATGCCAGAGTTCTCATCAACAAAGCACGTATCGAATGTCAATCCCATCGCTTGACTGTGGAAGACCCTGTCTCAATTGAGTACATTACTCGTTACATTGCTGGTGTTCAGCAGGTTAAAAAGCGTGCCACGATCCGGATGCTTCCGCACTATTAAATATAAATCATTTGGAACAGAAATACACTCAAAGTGGTGGTGTCCGTCCTTTTGGAATTTCCACGTTGATTATTGGGTTTGATTCCGACAAGGTCCCAAAGCTATACCAAACAGATCCATCAGGGATCTACTCTGCTTGGAAGGTTTTTAACTTAATTCCATTGTTTCAGAATTAAACTTTCGATTTTTTTTGGCAGGCTAACGCAATTGGTCGCAGCTCGAAAACAGTCCGTGAGTTCCTTGAAAAGAACTACAAAGAGAATATGACTGACGACGAGAGCATCAAATTGTCTATTCGTTCTCTCTTGGAGGTATTTGGTCTCAACTATGTTTTTCCAAAGTGCTCACACAGAAAACAGATTGTACAAACTGGCTCAAAGAATATTGAAGTGTCAGTCATGGGTCCTGACAGTATTCTCAGAAACTTGACTCCTGAAGAAGTTGAAGCCGTGGTAACCGTCATTGAAGCTGAAAATGCCGCGGAGGCTGCCGCGAAGGCTCCAGCTGGATCCTCAACCGCCAAGTGAAGTTAAGAACATGGAGTTTTTACAAAATAAACAAACACAAACAAATGGGCAAGAGCAATATTATTGAACAAAAACTGGCTTTGAAACACGAATCCACCAAATGGCTCGTTACATCTAAAAACACCTTTAGCAAACAATTAAGCCAGCGGAAAAATGTAATACTCACAGCCATCAAATATCTCGGCGTGGCGCTAAACTTTGCATAGCTCTTGATGACCTTTTGCACAGCCTCCAAAAAGTCCTTCTCGGTAGCCACCTTTCTTCTCGCTCTAATAGCATACATTCCAGCTTCAGTACAAACACTGCGCAATTCAGCACCGGTTGCATTCGGACAGAGTCTTGCAAGAAGCTCAAAACGGATATCACGTTCCACAGACATACTGCGAGTATGGATCTTGAAAATATGGGCTCGACCTTCAAGGTCAGGGAGATTGAATTCGACTTTTCTGTCCAGACGTCCTGGACGGAGAAGAGCAGGATCCAAGGTATCTGGTCTAAAAAAAATTACCCATTAAAATTAGTCATGGAAGACGGTATCAAAAATCGATACCATACCTGTTGGTAGCCATAAGCACCTTGATATTTCCACGAGGGTCAAATCCATCCAATTGGTTAATCAATTCCAACATTGTACGTTGGACTTCATTGTCTCCTCCCGCACCATCATCAAAACGAGCCCCACCAATCGCATCAACTTCATCAAAAAAGATGATACATGCTTTTTTGGTACGAGCCATTTCGAAAAGCTCTCGAACCATTCTAGCACCTTCTCCAACATATTTCTGAACCAGCTCTGAACCAATTACACGGATAAATGTTGCGTCAGTCCTGTTTGCGACTGCACGAGCACAGAGCGTTTTGCCGGTTCCTGGAGGCTATTAAACAAACGCAACTTAGTTTGTCAGTGGTATAGACGTTACAGAACTTACGCCATACAATAGCACACCCTTGGGGGGATCAATACCAAGGTTCACAAATCGTTCAGGCTGTCATAGAATATGCCAATATCAGCACCGCGGAAAAGAAAACAAGTTGAAGCAGGGGAAATCCCAACCTGAAGCAATGGCATTTCAACAACTTCTCTCAACTTTTCAATCTGTTCCTTGCATCCACCAACATCAGAGTATGTAACATCCGGCTTCTCTTCGACTTGCATCATTGTGACGGTTGGATCAATTCGTGGTGGCAAAGGAATTTGGATTTGGTACTTGTTGCGATCGACTCTATTTTCACACGAAGAACAAAAGCAACGTTGGCAAGGATGGGTTGGACTTTCTATGGTCTAGAAGTGACTAACCCAACACGCATTCCTTCTTCGATATCCGTTGGTGCAACACGTTCACCCAGTCCTACAACGTATTTCGCGATTTGCTTCACATTAATCATGTACTTTGCATCTTCTCCTTCTCCAGCCTGAATGATCTTGTTGCATCGAGCAACCTTGAAATAAAATGAAATGGTCAACCCCAGCCCTAAACAAATAACCCCGCCACTCACGAGCAATGGTTGCTCCTCGCCCATTCTCTGTTTATCAGCCGGTAAATCCCAAAGATTCGGTGGCGCCAAACCAGTGTCGGATTCCTTAACACCTGTTGTTTTTTTTGTTTGACTATCGCACATCACCGCCCACTCCCACGTTAAATGAGCAACGCACCCATCTTCTCATTGACCCTCTTTTGAACTTCTTTAATATCGCCTTCGATCTTCTTGAGTTCTTTGGCGTAAGGACCTTGACCCTGTTTTTTCTAGTCTTCAGCACCAAAACACACACAAGCACACTCCTTTGAAACCAGCATTTAGGCCTGAAATCTAGGAGACTCACATATGTCTTGAGCAGGGCAATGTCGCCTTCATCCAGGACTAACGACAATTAAAAAAAGTGCGACATGAGTATACGCGTCACTCCAGTTTCCCCCTCTCCCCTGGAACACTCCCGCACGTCCAAAGTGTAATGTGTGCACCTTTAATCTTTTCTTCCTTTTTATCGTCCAGAGTCTTGTCGTACTTTTCCCAGTCTGCTTTTGGTGGCATTTTTAAAAGTTTTGGGTAGAGGAAGATTTAAGTTATTTTAATTTATTTTTTTATTTTACTTTATTTGCAAATTTAGTGTGCATGATGAGCTCTTCAACTCAGCCGCCAACCGAAACCGCTGTCTCTGCAACGACTCTAGATTCAAGGAAAAGTGAGGTATGTGTGTGCGTGTATGGATGATGATGGATGATAGTCATCACTCAACTTAAAACCTCAACATTCAGAAACTAGCATTAGTTGAAAAGGAACTACAAGACCTGCTCGCCAAAAAAAAGATGCTCGACAGACAACTCGCAACAATCGAATCAAATATCTATTCTTACGAAGGGTCCTACCTGGATGACCCTGCCACTGGAAACATTGTCAAGGGATACGATGGATACGTACATGCTGTCAGCCGGAATGATACCAAACAGCGGAAAATAAAGATTCCGGAGGGAGATCGAATCTTTTCTCAGAGTTCAGTCACGTATCAAAAGGTGCAAGAGAATTAGTCTGTTTTTTGTTTTGTTTCACCTCCCTGCCTCCTTATTATTTTCTATATCTATCCCCTGTTTCGAATCGAATCTCTTGCATGCTCTTTTTTTGTTTCTTATTAAAGTTACTTAATTCATTTTTTTATTTTTTTGAAAATACTTTACAGAGCTTGGAGGCGAAGCATCGCGAGGCTTTTTGATAAACCAACACCCACAGATCGATACAATTATTCAAAAGCTTATTTATTCGTCGCCGAAAACAAAATCAATTGTAAAAAAAAAAAAAAAAAAACAATTCAAAGGAAAGATATGGACGGGAATCAAACATTGCTCAGTTCACTATTAAAAAAAAATAAACTTCCTCTCTCTCTTCTCTCTCTCCCTCTCTCTTCTCAAACATCTGAAATATTACGGAACCTCTCCTCAATCTCCCTCCCCAACTTCCCATATCTCTCCCTCAACGCATCCGCTCCATCCGCTGGATCCTCAAACTTCATGGAACTCAATTTATGCAAAATATCACCCATCTGGTCCCGGATTTTCGCCCACGTGATTTGTCCAGACGACGATTCAACACAATGGGTCGCTTGATCGTAGAATCCCATCATGTTTCTGAGCATCCCGACAGTTTTGAAGAATGGGCAGTAGCGGTCGTAGTTGGAGTATCCGTTTTGTTGGAGGAAATCTTCCTTGATGATTTTGGCAATGTCTAATGTGATTTTGTCGGATTCTCCAAGAGCACTCTAAGTTTTTTGGTTACGGCGTTAACGAAAAAAAAAGTGTTATGGGTATTGACAAATGTTCTCACCTTTCCAACAAGCTGCACAATTTCAGCCAAATCCTCTTCCTGCTGCAAAATCTCTCTACACTTGGTTCTCAACCCAATAAACTCTGGATCCATACTCTCATAGTACGGTTCAAGAGCCTTCATGTACTTTGAATATGAAATCGACCAGTTGACGGAGGGAAAGTGTTTTCTTTGCGCAAGCTTCTTGTCTAACCCCCAGAATACTTGGACAATGTTGAGTGTTGCTAGAGTGACGGGGTCGTTGTAGTCTCCACCAGGTGGGGACACGCTGTTTTTTTTTATATTTTTTTTGGGAATATCAGATACAAAAAAAATAACGCCATCTTGCACTGCATTGTAACACTTACGCGCCGACAATACTGACACTTCCGTGACGCTGTGGGTTACCAATACAAGCCGCTTTACCAGCACGTTCGTAGAACAGAGCAAGACGCGCACCAAGGTATGCAGGGTATCCAGAGTCTTAAAAAGAGACGATAATCAGTACCAAAAAACCTCCCCCCTTCATGAAAACTCCTTCTCACCAGCAGGCATTTCAGCCAACCGCCCAGAAATTTCACGCAGTGCTTCAGCCCACCGCGAAGTAGAATCCGCCATCATGGCCACATTCTTTCCTTGATCTCTGAAATACTCGGAAAGAGTGATTCCCGTGTAAATGGAGGCTTCTCGGGCTGCGACCGGCATGTTGGAGGTGTTTGCTACGAGAGTCGTGCGCTTCATGATGGATTCCTTGCGTCCATTGATTTCAATAGATAGCTGTGTGTGTGTGTGTGTGTGTGTGTGTGTGTTTTTTTGAATGTGAGTTTTGATTTATAGCAACGCTAAAAGAAAAGCGGCAGGGGGATGATTTTTTTTTACCTCTGGGAAATCCATCAACACTTCAGCCATTTCATTTCCACGTTCTCCACATCCAACGTAAATAATCAAGTCAGAGTTGGAATACTTGGAAAGAGCTTGCGAAATGACAGTCTTTCCACACCCGAAAGCTCCTGGGATGGCTGTGGTTCCTCCTTGAACGCATCTTGATGGAAAAAAAAAAGTCAAACTTTGCCAACACAATTCAGGGGAACTAAAATATATATCTCACGGAAAGAGGGCATCCAAGACACGCTGTCCCGTCAAGAGAGGGTAATCGGCTGGAAGCTTCTCAACAATGGGACGCGGGGTACGTACAGGCCATAGTTGAAGCATAGTGTGTTTTGTCTTTTCTCCTTCAAATTCTGTTTCCAATACAGTTTGCTGGTAGTGTGTGTACGTGTGTTTGTGAGATTTTTATCCAAAAGGGGAACACGTTTTTCTCCCAACACTTACAGTAAGGTTGTAAGTTCCCTTTGGAGCAATGTATGTGACGGTTCCACGCGCTTTGGGTGGAACCATGATGCTATGTGTGATGAGGGAGTTTTCTTGGACAACTCCGTAAATGTCTCCTCCGGTAACGTGATCTCCGACCTAAGAACGGAAATGAGTTGAAAGAATCCACACATTTGATAAACAAGAACCTTAAAGTTGATGGGAGTAAACTCCCAATCAAGAGTCTTGTCCAAAGCGGGAGTACTGATACCTCGTGGAATATAAATACTTTGAGAGATGTCTTGAATGGCCTATTTTTTGTATACCTTCTGTTTTAAAAAAAAAACCAAAACAGAATGGAATCCCAGCCAGAAAAGTCTATACCTTCAAAGGACGTTGGATTCCATCAAAAATGTTTCCACAGAGACCTGATTTGGTTGTAATTTAAGACGCGGATGACAGGCAAAATCCATAAGACTCGCGATAACTATTTACCTGGACCGAGTTCCACAGACAATGGCTTTCCAGTTCTGAGTACAGGGTCTCCAACCGTTAAACCAGCTGAAATAAAAAAAGACAGCCACGATTTAAATCAAGGAGGATGAACGAGTTCTAATGACTAAACGCCTCACATGTCTCTTCGTACACTTGAATGGTGGCCTTATCACGATCAATCTTGATGACTTCTCCGACCAGTTCGTAGTGACCAACGCGGACCTAGAAATATTAAAAACCCATCGAAAGTTGCGCGTGTTTTTCTGTTTAGTTTCCCGTCCCCCTCCTTCCACTCATGATGAGCTACTCTACCCACCAACTCAAACATGGCAGCTCCAATCATATTTTCAGCAATAACGACTTAAAATATAGAGATAGCAGTTTATGTGGTGGTGGTTCGTCAAAGGTCTTTCAATGGCTGCTGTTTTTTTACCTGGCCCCGAGACAGAGTAAACCGAACCAAAGACGCCTTCGTTGTCTTCGTCGCGTATTTTGGGCATCTTTGCCGCTAAATCCATTGCACCAGCCTGTAGGCAAATGTTAGAAGATTGGCCGCACGAGGAGGAGGCCTCTCACCATTTTTTGTTGGTGTTTTTTCTCTATGACAAAAAGAATGGCGTCCAACACCAGTTCATCAACATCCAGTTTGACCAAAGCAGAAGCGATAGAAAAAGAAGATATTGCGCTTCTCGCGTGCGACGACTCGTCGTCCGAGACGCTTTTTACGAGTCCGAGTCCGACGCCGAGCGCCGCCAGCAGCGCGTCGTCCGCGAGCGTCTTTGCGTCCGACGACGGCGGCGACGCCGACGACGACGCCTTCGCGGACGTCGCGTTTCCGGCGCGCGCGGAAGACCTGCGCTTCGGCGGTGCCGCGAACTCAGACGCGCGGGACGCCGCCGCCGCGAACCTGGCGCGCTTTGCGGATCGGAACGACGCCGACGACGACCAGGCGTCGGGCTTTTATCTGCCCGACGACTTTTCATGGTGTCGCGCTGGAGGGGACAGAGGCGCGAGTGCATTCAAGGCGTTCAAAGAAGGAACGCTGAAACCATCAATATCAGTCGGATCGGAATTGGACGCCATATCTCCAGCATCCACTCTAGAGCCTGCAAATCGAAACATTCCTCCAAAACACGCTGGAAAGAGCATGATCATGTCCAAACCCATTAAAGCAATGGATTTTGGTGATGGAACTGAGCTGGATTCCTTGGACGATATTTCAGAAACAGACAGTGTACCAGTTCCTGCCCAAGTTCCCCAGAAACATCCCATTCCTTTGAAAATGTGGTCAGAGCAACCAGAAAGGTCAGAGCAACCAGAAAGCCGACCATCGTCTCCTGTTCTTCCCATGAGTCAGATTCCTGTAATTAAAAGCGTCAGTCTCATCAATCAACGCAAACCAAAACTGGATGTTCCAAGCAAACCGATTGCAAAAGCTCCAACGCGACCGTCACTCTCTGGTACAATTATCTTCTCTCTCTCTCTCTTTTTTTCTGTATTCTCATTTAATTTTCATGCCAAGGTTTATTGGGATCATCTCTACGACACAGTGATACAAACTTGAATCGATGGACGAACCCGACTCCACCCGCACCCAAACCTCAAAAGAAGAAACCTACTTTAATTCGAAATGTTAATCCTGCCGATATTGCCCATGGTTTTTTTTTTTTTTTTTTCTTTTTTTTTGTGATGGGAATACTCCATTTTAATACCAACAAAACCACATTTTTTTCTGGCAAGTCATTGGGAAAATGGTATACGACCCAATTCTTCAAAAATGGAGTGGAAATGAAGAAGTCTTGCTCGATTTCGATAAAGAGTCTCCAAACAATAATCCATCCGGCTCACCCACTCCACAAAAACCCAAAACCAGGCCTGCGCTGATAACAAATAAAGGTGGATTAAGCAACATCCCTCATGTCGTCGGGAATATGGTCTTTGATCCCGTGAAAATGTGTTGGGTGGGTAATGAAGAGGATGGAGACGTGTTTGCTGGGTTGGATGATGCCGGATTTACGGTGACGGAAGCGGATCAAGGTACAAAAAAAAACTTGAATTTCTTTCATTTTTTTAATTCTGTTTTTTTTTTTTTTGATAGATGCACAAAAGTACTTTACTTTGACAAAATCAATGAAACAATCGCTCTACGTTGCAGAATCATCACATAAACTATTTATTGGTAAATGGTACCCGAAAGCAGTGCAGGAAGCGAAAACTTTGACGCGGGATACTTCAAAGTCTCATTTGTATGATATTCGGAGTGTAAGTTGTACCAAAAGCTGGTTTTTCTCATCTTTACTTGTTAACTAACGCATGCAATCAATCACCTGTAGCTTGCTGTTAAACTTTAGCACACACTCTAAAATAAGATTTGTAACTCTTCAAAGAAATAAATAAACTATTCTTCAGCCAGTCCCCAACTGTACAAGCGGTTTTTTTATTTTATAAAACACTATTTCTTCAAAATGAACGATTCCATGTCGGACGAATGGCCCGATGCTCCACCAGCAGTATCTACATCAACAACCAACTCCGACGCGTTTCCGCCCGTGAATTTAGCACGTGAAGGGTCCTGGTCAAGTTTAAACGCCGAAGCACCTGCATTCGTCACAGCAAAGAAGGAAACAGCAGAAACAACCGACCAGGTGCTAACTTGGAGACAAAGAACCTCCGACGGAAAGAGCTTGGGCTTTGTTAGACGCGTGGACGTGTGGGGTGGTGGGGGTGGAGTCCGAACGTCTCCTGCAGCTCACACAACAAATGACTCAAACCACTCGATAAATGAATTAAAACCCAAACTGGAGTCTGACGTGTCTGATGATGAATGGGGCCCTCCTGAAGCCGATGGTGCAACTGTAAAACCGGAACACAAACAGTGGATTCCATTTCTACCTCCCCGTCTTCAACCAAAGCTACATAACCATCATTTGAATTCATCAGAGTCATCCAATCCTGAATCATTTAAACGCGAGCAAGTTGCGACTTCTTTGCCAACAAACGACTCTGCAGCAACCCTCCTCAGCACTCCACAGCTTGACATTACAAAACAAACAGAAAGCAACATCGAAAATGAGTCACCTACCCAGGATGTCGATTACGGTGTTGAAGAGAGCGAGATTTACGTCGGGACCTTGGATTCCGTGAATTCACACTACAAGACCAAGAACGCGGAACAGCAGGATCTGCCCGACCAGCAGTTCCAATCCCTTACTGAATTTATTACTACAACATCAAGACCTAGTATTATTCGCTATAGGCACGCTACAATCGGAAATGCGGATACAAGGCGGTACTTTAAGGAATCGGCCTACATTGGAAAGACTGCGTCACCCACTTCACAAAATACATTCGATTCAGGAAATGATTCAGAAGCTTCCGTCGGTTCAACAGGTTTCTCAAGTTTCTCAGCACCTTCACGTGAACCAAGAAGACACAAGCAGCCACAACAAATATCACCTCAACAAGCCCACCAACACCACCACCAACAACAAGTCCATTTAAACATGTCCGACCCATTCTCCATCCTAATCTGCGGCGCCCCAAAATCCGGAAAGACACACACCCTCTCCATCCTCCTCGAATCGTGCCTCCTCCCAACATGGAACGAATCCCACGACCACCCAGATTCCGAAATAATCAACACCTTAAACCCAATGTGCGCCCTCATACTCCATTACTCTGAATCCCCGCTTTCGATCTGTCCATTCGTCAACTTGTGCATCCCCATCACGCATGTTTCGTTGCATCATCAGCCAGAGAGTAAGATCCCAACCTTGCCTGATACGCGCGTCGTGGTTCTTGTGTCTCCGTCCACGTTTGTAAAGCGTCGTGAGGTTTATAAATCAAAGTGTGAGGCGAGGCCGCTTTTGTTTTCGTGGGCGAAATTAACGGCGCGACAAGTCAAGATTTTCTTGCACCTAGATGACGGTGGATGCGGCGGCGGCGGTGCTGGTGGTGATGGAGAAGTGGCCATCTTACGAGATCTACTGACATCATACCAGCAACCATTCCAAGAAGACGGCGAATCAGAGGAAGATGAGAAACCATTATTCCAAGACTTTTTGATTCAAGTCCGCACGCGTGTAGATGAATTCAGGAAACGCAATACCACTGGCATCAACAACTCCCAAAGTAACGATGATGCTCTTACACAACAACAACCACCTTCGAGTCAAGAACCCAGCAGCAACAACACCAGCAACAACAGCTATAATAACAACAGCCTCGTTTCCCAGAAACTCAACATCCTCGAAACTTTCATTGCAGAGTCACCACGGAACCGTTTCCGACACCCCACCGATTTCGCAAAGCTTATTAAAAGGGGGATTCTCGTGATTGCCGATTTGACTGACTTGAAGGTCCAAGCGAGTGCGAATCATTGGGCGTTGACTGAGTTTGAGGATGTGGGACAAGTTGTTGAAGGTGTGTTTACGGTTTTGTTGGATATGTTTGGGAGGGGTGGTGGTGGTGGTGGTCTTGGAGGTGGAGGTAGTAGCAGTGTTTGTAAAAAGGTTGTAGTGGTGGATGATATGGATTTGTATTCCAAGCAGCAGCAGCGGGTAACTCGAGGCAGTAGTAGTTGTGAAGGAATCATGATGAGAACGTTGATTGGGAATATGCAGAAACCCGGAGTGAATGTCTTGATGGCTGTAAGCGATCCCCGCGTATTCAGTCCAGAATGTTTGCAATTGGCGTCGTTGGTTGTGATGCACCGGATGGGATCGCGTTTGTGGTTTGATTACTTGAAAGAAAGCGGGGGTGTACCGTTGCGGGAGAGAGATTTCTTTGGGGATGAGCACGATACGGATGAGAATGGGGTTGTGGGGTTGGGGCTTGGTGATGCGTTGATTTATGCAGGGAATCATGGGTTGACGAAACGTAAAGGAAGTAGTTGTTGGAAGTTGGAAGTGAGGGTCAAGATGACGGAATAGTATGGAGTTTTTTTTTTAATTGTATTCAAAAGAATGAATGTTTGACTGTGAGCAGAAGTCTCGTTTAACACAACTTTAAATTATTCTGTTGCTTTATTCAAGAATGCCCTAATTGCAGCTTCTGTTTTTCTTTTTCAATGCTCCAATCTTAAAAAAGGAATTGTCAGATAAATCTGTAACCACGTTGGAAACAACCCCCCCAACACACGACGACGCCAAAATCCAAGAGAAAATGATTCCTTCCTCCTTCCTCCTCCGACTTGCGACTGTGCTGCTCTCCATTTCAACAACATCAACGATCGCATTCCCAATCCAAGGAGAAAACTGCGTCACATCATGCACCCTCAAATGCCCACCCCACTTCTCCTGTGTCCTTGAACAACAGAAATCGTATACAGCATGCCAGATCCAAAAATGTAAACCTCTGGAAGGAGGGTTATCCAAATTTGCAGATACAGCTGCCGCCGCCGACGGTGACGGGGTGGACGGAACTGATTTCAGTGATACTATTCGTAACCCATGTAAGAACATTTTTTTCGTATAATATAACTGAAAACAAGAACTCCTTTTTTTTTTGTATTTTATTTTTATTTTTGGAAGCAGTCAACTTTTGTCGAAGCGCCTTCACCGAAGGCCCCTTCCACCCCGATGGAACCTGTGGCAGTGAAAAATGCGTCAAGGGGCAAATCTGTGGCTTGAAACACGTTGGTCCTTCATGCTGGGTTCCTACGTGTGTAGACAACCCGGCGGATCCGAACGCGCCCAAAAACCCGCCTAGTAATTTCGCGAATGCGGGTGGAAGCAGTAGTAGTACCGATAGCAGCAGCAATGATACGTGTGTCAAGGATATTCCTGATGAGTGTACGTGTTTTGGAGGGCTGACTTGTACAGTTGTTCGTGGGAAAGGGTTTTATGGAAACTGTTGGATGGCGGACTGCTCTTGATCAAAAAAGAAAAGAGGATATTTAAGTTACTTGCGTTGTATTGCATTCCAAGTAATGAAACGAAAAATCAATGAAAACGCGCCACCGTTTTTTTTCTTCTTTTTAGATGGTAAATATATAGATATTATAATTTCCCCCTAAATATATATTCTCTTTATTTCAGTCGGAATCCATATCCCATGATTTGTCTGCATTTCCGCCGCTTGACTTTGCAGGTGCTTGCATCATGAAATCGTCGTTAATCCAGGGAACGCTGCCGCCTGCCGCTTTTTTGGGTCCTCCTTTTGTCTCTGATTTCAGAGATTTTGTTGTTGTAGCTGTTGTTGAACTCGTAGTTGTTGATGCTGCCGCAGCGGATGTTGAAGACTCTTTAATCATTTGCATGAATCCTCCTTTACTTAATGCAGATACTATACAAAAATTGTGATTAGGAGAATGAATGGAGAATAACGAAAAGCATTCATTACTTTTATCAGCATTCTTTTGGACACCATCGGCTTTTACAGATTCAACAGTCTTTTGTGCAACTCGAATGGCATTGAATAGTTTGACCACTGTTTTTGTTTTCGTTAGAGGTAAGATGACGGCAAGTGGGATTCATTGCAGTTAGGGTTAGGTAGAAAGAATAACCGCCTTCGGCGGTGGAGTCCCGCCTACGGCGGTGGAGTCCCGCCTTCGGCGATGGAGTCCCGCCTTCGGCGGTAGAGTTCCGCCTACGGCGCTGGGATTTCGCCTACGGCGACAGACATCCGCCTTCGGCGTTGGAACTCGCCTTCGGCGACTAAAAAAAAAAAAAGTCTAACCTCCTCTCGTAGCAACCTTCCTCAACCTCTTTTCCAAATCATTCACAAAAACCAAATCCTCTCGTTTCACTCTAGCAACATCAACCGTCTTCAACTTTTTCTCACTCGACAAGATGCGTTTCGCCTTCTCTTCCAATTTCTGATCGTCGAGAGAGACTTCAATTGATTTATGTTTTGACAAGATTGGGTTCTTGGAGGGAAGGTGATGATGTAAGTAAAAAAATTCATTAAAAATATAAACAATAAAAGAATATACCTCAATCTTTTGTTTCTTTTGTTTTGGTTTTTCGATGGTAGCTTGTTGTTCAAGTTGTTCTTGTTGTTGCTCCAAAACGTGAGAACCCAAGATTCGAGTCATGGCATAAGCCAGTTTAGTTTGTTTCTTTGAAGGAGCGTCATCGTTGTCATCGTCATTGTTGTTGTTGTTGTCGTCATCATCATCGTTGTCTTCATTGGCAACTTCATCTTGATCCTCTTGATCCTCCTGATCCTCATCAACTACAGCAGCGACATTATCATCCTCTTCTTCTTCATTATTTGAATCTGATTCGTATTCTTGTTGTTTCCGCTTCAGCTTCTGGTGCTTCTTTTTTGACGGATGCTTCATTTTTGTAGTAAAATAAAATTAATAAAAAAAAAAAGAAAGAAAGAAAGAAAATGAAGGAAGCAGTCAACCCGAATGAACCGATCCCGATCGATCCAACGACGGGGCGACCTGTACGAGGAAAGGGATCTCGTGGAGCACGGGCGGCGCGACCGAAAGACATGGGTATGTTTTTATTTTGTTTTATTTTATTTTATTTTATTTCAACTTTATTTTAACATTGATTTAACAAGGAGGAGCGCGCCTCCCGCGCATGAACACGGACCGCGGCGGCAGTGGCGGCGGACGCGGGTCTCGCGGGCCGCGCGGGTCCGGGCGAGGGCGCGGGCGCGGGCGGGGTTCAGTGCTTGGCGCGGCGCACTTGCAGGGGCTTGCGGACGGCGACGTGCTGACAAATATGACAAATACGAACACGGTCAGTCTGCTGCCGCAGTCGACGCTGCTCGAATTGGGCGCCGCCGACGCGTCGAGCGCCGTCGAAATGCCGAAGGAGCACAGCGACGCCGAGAGCGGCGATGCGGACAAAGAAACAAAGGACGACGAGGACGACAGCGACGAGGACGACGACGAGGAGGCGAAGGACGTGCTGATTGAGCAAAAGACGGACGCCGAAAAGGCCGAGATGAAGGCGCTGCTCGACGCAATGGACGCGGACCAGCTGCACCGCTTCGAGGTGTTCCGCCGCTCGAGGCTGCCAAAGAACTCGGTCAAGAAGGTGCACTTTCTTCAATGTTTTGTACAATTTCACTCACTCACACACAGATCATCACTACCATTCTGGGCACTACTACTGTCCCTGCAAACATCTTGATTGCTTTCGCGGGTACCGGAAAATTGTTTATCGGCGATATCGTCGAGATTGGTCGCGATGTCATGGAGGAATGGGGTCATGAAGGCGCCCTGAGTCCTGAACATGTCAGAGAAGCGTATCGGAGGTGGAAACTTCAGAATCAATGGTTGTAGCCCCTCTTTTTTTTTATTTCTTTTAAAATTGGTATAGTGTAAATATATAGTAGATTCATGACTCAACTGGAATATTCAGTTTATTTGTACTTGGCATGAACATTCATCGATGGAGACCTGAAGATTAATTGAACTGACAGCAGTGCACGGCTACAAAGGTGTTTGCAAGTTCTTCTCGTGCTGAAAGTCGAGGCCATGATGCCGTTGTCAGCCTCCTTTTGTGTTTTGCATTGAAAACCGAGCACCAGATACATATTTTCCTTTCTGTCTTTTATACCAAGACAATATTGATGACACTTTATACTGATTTGTTATCAATTCCCCTTCATCAATTTTCTTCCAATCACAAATGATGCACCGCACAATGGGAAAATCGGCCATGGGCTTAACAGCTTCTACGGGTCTCAATGGGACCATGTAAAACGACTAAAGCAGCGGTAAAAGCGAAGTCCCTGTCAGGAAAAAAAAGGCAATCAACTGTCTCTTTACATAAAAAGAACCATATTCGCTTGCCGTAAATCAACAGCTTTCAGAAGTGCACAATATCACTCATGTCAAAGGAAGTGAGAATTGACACGATTTGTTTGGATTTGAAAAATTCCACCATGTCCACTGGTGTCCCGATTGTTTACCTTCTTCCACCTGAGCTTCAACGCGCCATTGCGCTTTATCTTCCGCTGGATTCACTGAGAGGAGTATCTACGCTCTGCAAGAGGTTGTTCAGTCCATTCCTTCTCTACGAACTCAAGTTTGCCCAATTGCATCTTGCTTACCAGATGCGGTTCAAACCTTTCATGCTGTACCAAACAGCTGACTTGAAAAGAACGTTGCTTCTTTGGCCATTTGTCTACAGAATCGGCGCCATCTGCAGCTTTCTTGATTCCAACGAACTCAATGCATTGGGCAACTTGTATTGGGAGCAAGCCCAGATATCACACGCGTTATCTCTTGCCGTCTCCAAAGAAATGATGGCGATGATGATGGAAAGCGGCGACAAGCCAGAGCTTGTCCCAAAGACACTCACCTGGGTGTGTTTGTTGGGACATTTGAGTACTCTTGACTGGTTACTTGCTGAATCCAAGTGGGAAACGAATCCCTGTGTGAATGGAGAAACGGTAGTTTCTTGTTTGAGGATTGCGGCGCTGGATCAGAATGTCATTGGTATTGTGAACCGACTGCTCTCCACTTTTAGAGACCACTTTGAATGGGAAATCAACGGTTCATGTGACTTGCTTTCTTTTGCGGCAAAGAATGGCCACGCTGAATTGCTTTCTGAATTGCTCCATCATCCACGAGTAAATTCATACATTATCAATGTTTCGGTGATTCACGGCGCTATTGCAAACAACGGCTTGGAAATAGTGAAGCTATGCCTGCAAGATCCACGCCTGGGAACAGGTTTTAACATATCGAGTTGCATCCAATATGCCGTTGAATTAAAAAACGCGGAGATTTTGGACTACTTGCTGCGCCGGCAACAGCCAGGCGTGAGTCCATCATATGATGGAAACATGGCTCTTCGTACCGCCTGCAAAAGAGGATCTCTCGAAATAGTTGTCCTTCTTCTTGCACACCCGAAACTTGCTGTGTTGACCTCTGATGTTATTGTGCATGCAATCGGACATGCAGTTCAAGCGGAAAACCCGAAAATCGTGGAGCTGATTTTGTCGGACCCACGATGTGATCCAACAACCTTCCACGATTTTTACGACATATTTGTGGACGCATGTTCTCGTGGATGTGTAGACATTGTGAGGCTTTTCTTGAACGATTCTCGGATCAGCTTCGATGAATTCAGGTTCCGTCCGATTCTTGCTGCAATACGTTCCGGGAATGCGGCTCTGGTTCATTTGCTGGTGGAAGATGGTCGCTTGGAAGTGGGTGGAAAAGAAAACTTGCCATTGAAGGAAGCATTCTATGGAGGCCAGAAGGAGATGGTTCGTATTTTGATTAACAGTGGGCGGGTGAATCCTTCTGTCATTGGGCAATAGCTGTACCAGAATAAAATGATCTCTTTATTTCTAACTCTTTTTCCAAATACCTTGGGGCTAATTCATTGACGGTGCAAACTTGGAGGAAGTGAGGGATTCGTTGAATAAAGCGTTGTATAAATATTATGTGCTTATTTATTTTGTTTCATTTGTCACCTTCCACGAAACTCATGTCGGGCCCAATTTACCTCCTTCCACCAGAGCTGCAACGATTGATTGCTCTCCAACTATCTCTGGATTCACTGAGACAAATATCGACGCTCTGCAAGAGTCTATTCAGTCCATTCCTTCTCTATGAACTCAACTTTGCTCAAATGCATCTTGCCCATCAGATGCAGTTCAAGCAGTTTCGCTTCCAACTGCCATCTTCATACCCTTTTGATCATCAATTGATGCTGATACTTTGCAATGATCGAGCACCTAAGCTCGAAGGGACAATGCTGGTTGCAAGTTGGCCACTTGCTTATCGGATCAGTGCTATCTGCAGCTTTCTCAATTCCGCCGATCTCTATGCATTGAGCAATTTGATGTGGAAGAATTCTCGGATATCTCATGCGCTATCTCTCGCAGTCGCCAAGGTGATGGTCATGGCAGCTGTCGAAAAGCCTGAGGCCGTCCCACAAACACTCATCTGGGTTTGTTTGTTGGGACATTCGAGTACTTTGGAGTGGTTTCTTGCTGAATCCAAGTGGGAAACGAACCGCTGTATGAATGGCGAAACAGTTAAATCTTGTTTGAAGATTGCTATAAAGCAGAATGACGTTGCCATCATGAATCGCCTGCTCTCGAGTTTTGGCAACTACTTTGACTGGGAAATCGACGGCTCATGCGACTTACTGTCTTTTGCTGCAAAAAATGGTCACGTTGCTCTATTTTCTGACTTGCTTCATCATCCGCGACTAAATTCAGGCATTATCCATTGTACAATTCTCCTCATTGCCGCTTTACATAACCAGTTAGATATAATGAAGATATGTATGCCGCATCCGGGCCTTGGTCCTATGAATATGATACAACGAAATAGTTGCGTTTATTATGCCGTTGAAGGAAACCAGTTTGAGATGCTGGAATACTTGCTCCAGCTAGAGCGACCCAGCATCAATCCATCACACGAAAGAAATATGGCTCTTCGACTGGCATCTCGAAGAGGGTATCTCGAAATCGTGGGCCTTCTTCTCGCACACCCACGGCTGGACATTTCAGACTCAAATGAGATTTGCGAAATATTCGCATCATCAGTTTCATCTGGAAACGCGCAAGTTGTAGCGTTGATTTTGTCGGATGCTCGATTTGATCCTACTTTCGCGGCGTTTGACAGTGTTTTTGAAGCTGCTTGTTCCAGTGGATATACGGAAATCGTGAGGCTTTTCTTGAATGATGATAGGGTTGATCTTTCTGGAATGGATTGTCGTCCTATTCTTGCTGCGGTGCGTAACAGGCGGGTCAATGTTGTTCGCTTGATAGTGGAAGATGGTCGTTTGGAAGTGGCTGGGTCTGGAAACACGCCCTTGAAAGAAGCATTCTATGGGGGGGATGAGGAAATGGTTGATATTTTGATCCATAGTGGCAGGGTGGATCCATCTGCAATTGGGAGGTAGAACAAGTTCGCAATCAACTTTCACATTTGGCGCGGTCAAAGTTATTAAGTAACGGCTGTTAAATTGTCTTGCATGGACGGTAAATAAATGATGGACGTCAGCGCCAAGTCTCTTGATTTTATTCTACTATTTTTGTGAGTAGTAGCGTTCATTTCCACTTGAATCAACGTCAATGCGATCACTAGTATCAAATGGTGTTATTCTTGACTACAGCCATAATTCGGAATCGCCTTATTGGTCGCTCAAGCTTGCGTTGGAACAAGTTTCCAAACACTCCGACAAGATGGCTCACCACTTCATCACTTTTGTCGAGAGCAGCAAAAACCAGGATTGAAGAGCTTTCCAAAAGGAATTTAAAAGTTTTTGCCAAAAACTGAACCTGCAACGGAAGACTGTGACAACCGGCCAAAAGACCACCAAGACGGACGGCCGGGATATTGTTGAAACAACCACGCTTTGAGCCAAAAACTGCTAAGTCAACATAAGCTTAAGTATTCTATGTGGGAAATGAAAGTACTTGTTATTCTTTTACACTTTCTCTCTTTCTTTTTTTTCTTGATTTTTTTTTTTCGAACGGCAAAAAGATGAGTACAGAACTCAACAAAGGCGGCGGAGCCAATCGATACAAGGTGCGAACTTGTTAAAGAGAGTGATTCAATATGATTATACGTTTGGGTTTGAACTGATTTCCTGTCAAACAAACAATAGTTCCAAACCTTCACTGACAGGCTGAAGACAATCAAGATCGATCCGATCCACAAAGTCATATCAAACAATGTCGGTATTCATGCGTCAAACAGCGATGTACGTGTTTTTCGGCCGTTGGCTAGTTTTGCCATCGTTGTTGCCCATTGTTTCCCAACAAGAACTCAACACATTGAACGTTATCATTCAAAAGGCAGTCGAATGCTTCTTTGTCGATGGAATCGCCCACTGGGCGGACTTGAATATGACTAAGGAGTTTTCAGCATTCCGGAGGGAAGTCTACAACAAAGCTCAATCACTGGAGCAGATTCTGTACCACCAGGAGGACATCGTCGCTCTGATCATTAAATATATCGAGATTCCAAACGGAGGAGCTGCGGAGCCATTGCTGAAGTGAGCGCGTGTTTTCTGGCCCTCTCGGAAACCGACTGACATCAGTTCCATTTTTGTAGTTTGGTCACTCTGCTTGCACGCGATCTGCAAGAAGAGTTCTTTCCGTATTTTCCAAGTGTCTTCAAATCTATTTTGACCCTTATTCATAAGAATGATGCAAAACTTCTGGAGGTTTGATCCTGTTACCCAACAAACCTCAACTAACCGAGCCCCCGCTCTCCTTTCTTCTCCATAATAGGCTATTTTTAACTCTGTCGCATATCTATTCAAATACCTCTCTCGTGAAATAAGCGAAGATATTCTCCCCACATTCCAAATATTTCAAATTGTGATGCAAGACCATCGACCTTACATTCGGCAATTTGGAGCCGAAGCTTTTGGATTCATTATTCGCAAAGTACCTGCCGAGAAATTGAGTATTTTATTCAAGCATATCATCAAATCGCTACACAAGAATCAATCGTGGGCGTACTCGGAGGGTGTTGCCATTTTGATGTTTGAAACTGTAAAGGTATAGGAGAATCACATGTTTTGATTGAATCTTGTCTTTTGAGTCTTACTCTTCTTTTCTGCATATTTTTATTCAAATAGCAAGTCCGAAATACTCTTCATTCCAGGGCAATTTCTATTTTGAGGTTACTTGTGAATTTGATTCTTACCAGCTGCCCAGAGCCAAATGGTAAAAAAAGCTCCTATTGGTCGATTGAGATGGTCTTCTTTAATGTTTCTGTGTTTTGAAATCAGACAACGCATTTGTCACCGTGATTAAAACTCTGACCGCCGTGGGCCATCATATAACTCCAGATACATCTGAAGAGCTTTGGGAATACCTAAACGAATCTGTTCAATCCGCTTTAACAACACTTCAAGCCGATCCGACTCCTGAAAACACTGAGAAAACACGAAAAACTCTTGAGTTATTTTCAACAATTGTTCTCTTGCGAAAAGGAAGCCGAATTGTGGATCGTAAGAAAGTGTTCGAAATCGCGAATGATGTCCTTCTCGGAATCCAGACGGTTGGCGACGTTGTTACAGACCAAGAATCTGTTGTAATGCCGTTAGTCAGATGTCTTGCGCTTCTGACAGCGTTTTCCAATTTGGAAGACATTCTTGTGATGGGAAAGAATACAATCACCACTCTCTTCAGCTTCAATGTAAGCTCGCCACAACGGAAGGCCGTTTGGGAAAAATAACGTCTCGCTTTTCTATTCATCTCAATTTAGAACCCAATCTATATTTTTTCGTTCTGCGAAATGCTCCAGCGCCTACGATCAGATCATTTGGCTATGATTGTCATGCCTTACTTGATTAACTTTCTCCCAACGGCTTGGAAATCGCATAGTAATATGTCGATTCTCTATCTGTCAGATATGATGGACGCGCATTTTGAAACCAAGCTTCAGTTTATTTCGCATGACTTGAAAACAGGAGAAGGATGTCTGAAATTACCAAAGCAAATGGTCAAGGATTATTCTGGTGGATTGGATAAATTGTTCAATCTGAAGGGTCTTGACTGGGAGAAGGAGATTGACAGTTTAATATCTGGAGTGAGCGCTCTTTATTGCCCCTTCTTTTGTGACGAATTTTAATCTTGTGTCATAAACCAGGACCTGTCGCGCCCATCGAAGCTTGCATCAATCTGTGTTGCAATCACAAGCACTCAATTAATCTCTCTTCCATTTGGAGATTATTTTGCGCGAGTTCAAGGGCTTTTTCTGACAGTTGTCAAATCTGCCACATCGGTTTCTGGAAAGGCGGAAGGAGAATATGGATCAATTTCTCGATGTGCTTGTATTGCAACGATCGCATCACGTGCCTTGGCTTCGTTGATTAGCCGTTGCTCCAGAGCGAAAGAAATTCTCAAACTTGCGGGGCTGTTTAAGGACGTTGTTCATGGCGACTATTTATTGGCTTTCAAAGAAAATGAAACAGTGTTGGGCCTTGTGGCGGACTTTCTCGAAGCAATTTACGGCACTTATCTCGATTCTCAGTTAGTTCACTTGAGCAAAGCAGAGTATGAAACTCTTGAAAAATTACTTGCTGAGAATGTTGGATCTGTCGACCCGCTGGTCAGATTGAACACGCTGAGAGTGATTGTCGGGTTGTCCAAGTTTGTTGATGGGCCGCAAGATGTTCAGGTTATTAGATCGATAGATTGAAAGGGTTTCCTTTATTCGTTCTTATCATTTTCGTTTTTGTAGATTTTCGAAATTGCTTTGGATTGTGAAAAGATTGATGACACATTGGAAGCGCATCGTGAAAAGAGTATGCTTATAAAGAAGATGGACAATTTGATGCTTGCAAAGTTGGTGTCGAAAACCAATGAAGAGGCCGCCTTGAGATATTGTTTGGGTGGGTAATTATTTGGGTATTAACTCGGTTTGTTAATTACATCGATTTGTCCACAGCTTTGTTGAGTTCCAAGTTTTCTATTCTTCATTCGGATGCATCCTCCGTTTTACTCAATCTGGCGAAGCGCAGTTCCGACCTCTTTTGGAAGTTCTACATGCCTGTGTTAATCAAAACGAAAAAGCAAGGTAAACGAACAATTTTTGCTAGATCAGGCGGAATAATCTGAAGCCGCCTTTTATTTGCTCAGAACACAAAGCTCTTGACTTTGAGCTACATTTCCCTGAGCTCCCACTCGTCAAGCAAGTTGACAAGAAAGCCGAAACTACATGCACAAATATCAATAGAATTGAAAATTTGTCTCGAAAAGTATCAGCAAAATATCATAATTTGCCAGAGTACGAGCGCAGGGCATTCTTCAAATCAGCAAGAGAATCTATTGATAGACTTGATGATTTACAGTACTACGTCCTTCTCTTGAAACTTCTTCGCTCATTACCAAATCTGGTGGAACAAAAGAGCGAACAAATTCTTCCCCTCTACTATGAGCTTCTCAAGTCTGATGTTGAAATGGAAGAACCTGAACAGGATGAAGTTGAGGATGAGACGCAGCCATCCAAAGTTTTACCGACGTCTACTCCTAGTACCGAGATGGAAGTCTCTTCTAATTCGCTCGGTGGTCATTGAATTCCTGCGGGTCTTTGAAAACTTGCGCAACCCTCGAAACATCAAGGATAATGAAAGACTTTACACCAGTTTCTTGGAATTATTAACGAACGGTGATGCGAAACTCCAACAATCCGCAATCAGTTGTGTGTTGACCTGGAAGGAGCCCGGGGTGGCGTCTTACGCAGAACATCTCCAAGGACTTGCAGAATGACGCCAAGTTCCGCGACTTTTTGTCCACTTTAGACGTGGAGGAGTTGCGAAACAATGTCAAGACAGAACATCAGCCATCACTGATGCAAGTGATTATTCGCGTTCTCTACGGAAAGTTGATTAGTAGACGCGGTCGCGGCTCGACGAAAGTTGGTCTAAAGGCACGCAGAAATGCTATTTTCGCCTTCACAGTAGCTTTGGAAGACTCGGATCGAGAATTTTTGATTGACCTTATGGTGACGCCGTTCAAATTCATGCTGAAACACAACTCCTTCAACTCGGAAGGTACCTTTGAGTTCAAAAAGTCTCTTGCAGCAATCGGGTCAATGGGGCCTATTAAATACCAGCAAGGTTTCATGAACATCATTGAAGACTCAATCAAGCAACTCAAGAACCACATCTCACCTGCCTTGCCACGAATTTTGACCTGTGATTCTGAATCTCATGAATTCAGCCGAACTTGAGCTAATGGATCAAGCAAATCAAAGCGACGACGTTGATCCGATCCGAATGAAGCAACTCAAAGACGTCAGACAAATGTGTATTCTACGCCTCGCCCAACTGTTCAACTCCATCGACAACTTTGACTTTGACCCATATGTGCCTGCAATTTTTGAGTCTATTTTGGACAATAGAATTCCCAAGTTTGATTCGGAACACACCCAGGCTTCCAGCTCGTTGATGGATTTGTTGGTGGCATGGTCAAGAAAAGCAAAGTATACGGACTACTTCACTCAACGCACAGAATTGATCTCCAAGATTTTGGGGGTCCTGGCGGCCAAAAATGTGAAAGAATCAGTCACTTCTATTGTTGTGGGAATGTTGGAATCGTTTTTGGCTTTGGATAAGGAAGCGGGTGATAACGCGATTGCCATGAAGCTCATCAAACCGAATATGACCCACGTCCTGAGAAACTTCGAGGCTCTACTTTCAAAGCTGTTACTGAGTCCCAACTTAAGGTTGAATACTGTCAACCTGACATCGAGAGTCATCAGCGTTTTGGCCCAGATCTCGCAGTTTGTCAATAGCCCAGTCGAAGCCGAAAATCTCATGATTATTTTGACACCTTGTCTCCGTAAGAGAGCTCAAGCGGTTCCTGAAAAGCTTAAAGTGGATATTCTTCAAATCTTGGCACACTTTATTCCAGTTTTGCCATCTTTACAAAGCGCGGAAACCCGAATGGAAGCACCATACTTCCTACTTGTTTCCCAAATGTTTTCCACTTTGGAGGAAAGAAACAGTAGGCTCAAAGCTGTGTTTGCCCTGAGAATGTTTTCAAACCTAGACAAGAGGATGGAGCCAATTGTCGCTTTGGTTGAAAACTTCAACGCGTACTTGGTGCGCCGTATTGAGGAACCGGATTTTAACCGTCGTTTCGATGCATTTACTGAAGTTGGTCAGACTTTGTACAAAAGCTTGGACAGTGACCAATGGCTACCAATTCTTCACAGCTTGGTTCATTCTTTGCAAGACGTCACTGAGTTCTCTATTCGTACAAGTGCCGCATTCTGTCTTTCCAAATTCATTGACGTCGCATCTGGAAAAGAAATGGATGTGGCGGATAGTGTGGATGATGCCCAAATCGAGAAAATGAAGAAGCTCGTACTTCAGGTATTGCTTCCAGCTGTGAAGAAGGGGGTTAAATCAAACATTGAACTGGTTCGATCGGAGTTCACGACTCTACTCGGAGTGATGGTGAAAAACTTTGCCGATATGGATGAGTTTAAGGATTTGGTGGTTCTTTTGGCTGATGGGGACGATGAAGCCGCATTTTTCAGCAACATCTATCACATGCAAATACACCGTCGTATCCGTTCCATGAAGCGTCTTGCCGATATCTGTTCAACTGGTGCTCTGTCTCAATCGAACGTGGCCAATATCTTCCTTCCATTAGTGACTCACGTCATTTTTGAGAACGATCGGCAAACAGACTTCAGTATCATCAGCGAGGCCATCAGTACCATCGCAGCCTGTGCAAACTGTCTTTCTTGGGGTAAATACTATGACCTTGTCAAGAGGTTCTTGAAAGCGATTTCCAGGCGGCCCACATTGGAGAAGGAATTGATTCGTGTGGTGGTGGCAGTTTTGGAGAACTTCAAGTTCAAGATTGTGCCTGATGCTATTGTCGCTGATTTGGACTCTGAAACGCAAGTTGACTCAACTGTTGGCGAAGCTACAGAAGGCAAAGCCGTTGACGCCGACGAAGAAAATGCCATGGATGTTGACTCAGATGCTGGGGACGATGAAATGGAGGTTGAAGCACCTGCTGCTGCTCCTGAAAAGGATAACTTAGAACAAATGCAAAGAATCCATACGACTGTTGTGAAGAAGCTGATTCCAGACCTGTTTGCTCACTTGACGAAAGATGACGAGGAGAACGTGAAACTTGAGAGTCCCAGTCGCCGTGGCCATCACCAAACTGTTGATGAAATTGCCGGATGAGTCCAAAAACTTGCAGCTCCCCAAATTACTGACTACAGTTTGTCAATTTTTGAAGAATCGACTGCAAGACTGTTCGAGATGGATCTCGTGATGCGCTACTCAAAATCGCCAAAGAACTGGGTCCAGTCTATTTCCCCTTCATTAGTTAAAGAGCTTCAATCCGCTTTGCTACGTGGCTTACCAGCTTCATGTGCTGGGATTTACCGTTCATCACTTGCTTGTGGGTGTCACGGATACTTTTAGAGAGAATGGATTTGAAACCAGTGTCGATATGTTGGCGCGAATCTTTGTCAACGATATTTTCGGAACTTTAAGTGATGAAAGAGAAGTTCAAGAAATGAATGGGAAACTGAAGGAAATGAAAAGGTCCAAGAGTTACGACTCTTTTGAACTCGTAGCCAAAGTGGTGAAAAGGAACAAGATAACAGCTCTGTTGAATCCGTTGAAGGAGCTTATGCTTGAATCAAATTCTTCAAAGACGTCGTTGAAGATTCAAGATATTTTGAGGAGAATCGTGAATGGATTGAGTGTGAATGCGGCTTTGAATGAGGCTGAGATGCTTAGTCTTCATCCATGGATTGATTACCGAAAATCTACCACTCTCAAAACTGGAATCCTACAACAAAGTCAAGAAAACAGTTCAGGAGAAGCGTATTACAGTCCAAATGCACAGAAACGAACCATTGGAGAACATGCTCACTTATTTCAAAGCAAATGCGTATATGTTCATCGACTTCGGTTTGGCTCTCCTTCTCATTCTCATGAAGAAAGATATTGTTCGCCAAAGCAATCCTGAGCATCTGAAGATGATGAACCCCCTTGTCACCTGTTCTTGCAAAGTCGCTTTACTCTCAACACAGCACCGTCGTAGTAAATAGTTTGAAAATATTTACTCTCCTGGTCAAGTGGCCTCTTCCAGAACTTGAAATCTCGGTGCCAGTAATTCTGAAACGAGTTTTCGAACTATTTCTCAAAAAGGGCGATGTCAATGCCGAGCGATCCGACACTGCCTTGAAGCTTCTCGGAGCCATCATCAAAGAATGTGCATACGCTGATATTACACAGAAGCAAATTGTGACGCTCATTCAATTCTTGACACCTGAGCTCGAAGAACCGGACCGCCAAAGCGCCGCCTTTGCCCTCATCCGTTCTATTCTAAACCGCAAATACCTTTTCCCCGAAATCTATGATTTAATGGCCGTAGTCACCAAGATTATGGTCACTAGTCAAGGCGGTCAAGTACGTGAACTGTGTCGACAATCAGTACTGCCATTTCCTTCTCGAATACCCACACGGTCCTGTCAAATTGAAGAAAGAATTCAACTACCTGATTCAAAATTTGAGCTACGAATTCGAGAGTGGACGAGAAAGTATCTTGTCTTTCTTTGGACTCTGTATTCCAAAGTTGACGGACACTGTTTTGAACGAGTATTCAGACATGATCTTGCTCTCATTTGTAATGGTTCTGATAAACGATGAGAGCGCAAAGTGTCGTGAGAAAGCAAGTGACATGATCAAACTGCTGGTTCGACAAGTTCATGCCACAAAACGAGAGACTTTCTTTGTTCTTGTTGATGGATGGTTTACCAAGAACGAACAACCTCAACTTCTTCGTACTGCTGCGCAACTGGCGGGACTGTTTGTAGAGGCGCTAACACAACGAGACTCAAAGCCAGTGATTGCACGGATGACACCGAAACTAATCGCCGTTCTCGATGCCGTTCGAAAGGAATACGACTCTGCAATGTCTTCTGGAGACGAGGATATGCTTTTGGATACAGAGACCAAGCTTGAATACTGGCAAGCAGGGTATTACGCCTTGAATACTTTCAGCAAAATCTTCACCAAAGCGCCGTCTCTGGTTCTGGATCCAAGTTGTTTGCAGCTCTGGCAGGATTGTAAATTCCTGCTGCTCTACCCTCACACATGGGTCCGGACTGTGGCCTGCCGATTGTTTGGGTCGCTGTTTGCGGCTGTTGATTTGGAGGAAATCGACGAAAGCAATCAAACGGTTCAGATGATCCTCTTGGACGCAAAAACTCTCTCGTTGATTTCTATGCAATTAACCAAACAGCTGGAATCGGATCTGTTGCAAGAAGATCATGCCAAGCAAGTCGTTAAAAACTTGCTCTTTATTGGAAAATGCATCATGCAGTTCCATGATGAAAATGACGAGGATGAACAGGATGGGAATAGTGCGGATGAGGCGGAAAACAATGAAGAAGGTGAAGAAGATACGACGGTGGTCAAGGCGAAAGGGAATTCATTACTCGTCAAAATTTTTAAGCGACTGGCATATGTTGGCCGCGCAGATGTTGGGACTGACAAACTACTATTGGTAAGCGTGCTGCGCAAGAGTTATTAGATTTTAGCCCACTGATTTAAATTTCTAACACTTAGAGAAAAAGTATTTTCCAATGGTTCGGAGCCATGATTTTAAGCATGGATTGCGAAGATTATCGGCCGTACTTGGGGCCCGGCTATGGCTGTTCTATACAGGACGATCAATTCGGCCGGAAAGGAAACTGGTATGACAAATTTTTCTTCCCGCATTTCACAAATGTTTAACATTCAAACTCTGTAGATGAATTGAAAAACCTTGCCAAAGAAATCTCAGAGCATTTGCAGAAAAGTGTGGGAATAACGACCTTACCTCGAAATCTACAACAAAATCCACTCACAAGTTCAGGAGGCGCGTGAAGGGCGTCGAACAAAGCGAAAAGTACAAGTTATCGTTGACCCCGAGGCCGCAGCCAAACGACGCGTCCAGAAGAACGTCATGAAGAAGAACAGTAAAAAGAGAAAGATTGAAGAAATGTCAAAGAAACGACTGAAGTTCGATAATAGCAAAAGGTCGAAGCTGGGATAAAGAATAAAGTAATAATGCTTCATTTGTTTTTTTGAAATGAAACCTGGCTAAATTGGGCGCTATTTACTTTGCTTTGTTTACCTAAAATACTAAACACTCCACCCGTGCTAAGCCCCTGAAACCAGAACTGTACTTCAAACCCTTCCCGCAAAGCTGAATTATTACCATTGAAATAATACACCTTCTGACACGTTCATTCTTAGGAATCAAGCTCAGCCACCTATGGTGGTGGGGAGTCTGCTTTTCTATGGGATGAGGAACGATTGATTCCAAAGTATCATTTCGCCGCCAAACTTGAGGCTCCTTGGCAAGCTTTTTTTTGGCTTGAAAGCACACCAGCAAGGATAGCCTGCACTTCCGCGTCGGTTCCCTGAGATTCTAAGTCTAATGAATCAAACACGCCTACTGGAAGCGTTGAGGCGTTGGCAGAGGGCTAGGAGGTACCTCCAAAGGGAGCAAGGGCCAAGGCAGCCATTTTCGACTTGAAATGCACAAGATGGAAGCGTATTTGACTGCCGAAAACCAGAATCTTCGATCAATGGTTTGCCGAACTTACCACCGAAAACCGGAATTTGCGATCAGAGGTCGCCGAACTTTGCACGTCAAACCGGGAACTTCTCTGTCGGCTGACGGCAATAGAGGCTTCCTTTGCAAGCGAGAGAGCCATCTTGCATGGAAAAATCGATGCGCTGATCGAGCACGCATCGCGACTGTGGCGCGTCCGCCTTCCTGGCGGTTTAAGCTTTTATTTATTCTAAATTGCATATTGATACAAATATAAAATCGTTTTTTTAAATGACTAATTTGGCGTTCGTTAATTCTGTCACAAACCTTTTTTTATTTCGGTTTTTATTATATCGGAACAACAATCTTTTTCCGTTTCGACGACGGACATAGAATCTGATCAATACTCATTGTTTGATTTTCTGAAACCTCCTTCAAATGCTGTGAGTATTCCAATGTCGTCATTCCTTTCATGTCTAAAGTACCACATCCAAAAAAAATTCGGCGATATGAATAAATGAAAAAAAAATGACTTGAACATTCGAAATAGAGTATTTGTTTTAAACAAAAAAGTACTCAACATAAAAGACCATGTAGCCTGAGCATATCGACCATGAATATGCAAAGCCCGAAACTGAGGGTTCCCGATATACCCACAATTGCTTGAAACGCTACAATACTGAGACTGTACAGTGTTACTGAGGCGGAGGGAGCGAAAAAAAAGGGCGGATAAATATACATACGGAGAGAGAGAGAGAGGAGAAACATGAAAAATTCGTGATTGAATACTGCCAACTCACATACTTCTGACAATTTGCCTTGACTTGAAAGCACACAAGATACCACAGAAACTACCGCATGGCTTGAGGAAAATAAAAACAGACCCACAAGATTTGCAATATATAACCTATCCCCAAACAAGAAATAAATACCAGGAAAGGGAGTATTGAATAATTTAAAAAAAAAAAAAAAACTCAACTTATAGTTCCCTTTCCCTATACAATTATTCACATAAAAGCAATGATGATCTAGTCGGGGAACACATTTATCACAATATCGGCAGTGCAACGAGTTTTCAAATCTAAAGTGTTTAAGTTTCGAGAACATCCAGGGCCCAAGGAAAAAAAAAGAGTCTCACACATGAGCTTTACAAACAAGACAATATTTTCCAGCAGTTTCTGCCAAAGCACATCCAGCATTCGCCTTATCGCTTTGACCACATTAACCTCAACCTCCAACTCCCAAACAGCCAACACATTTGGATCCACAGGATTCGAATACGTCAATAAACCCCCGCAAACAACAACAAACAATAAAGATGCGATCATCCAAGAATAAAGCGCGACTTGTGCCACCTGAGTGGATGTTGATTCCATCGGAACAATAGCGCTTGCGGAGAGCGTGAAAAACACTGCCGCTGCATACACGGCATATAGTATCAGAAAGATCTGGCGAGGATGCGGAGGGTACGTGAATCCGTTTAATCGTGGATGTGGGATGTATGTATCAAAGTCCATTATAATAAATTATTGTTTTTTATTTTATTTCTTCTATCAATAAAAAAATGTTGGCTCTTCGATCTTCATCAAAGCGGTTTCTGAGCGCCGCTGTTTCAGCAACAACCACTACAGCAACAACAAGTCGAGGTGTGATTCCACAGTCTTTGAACAGAGACCAAACATGGAGCAAGAGTCAGGCGGAGAAGGTCTCTGCTACAACTGGACCAAGGTGATTTTGACTTTTTTTTTTTGCATGGGAGAGGGGGATTTGGAGCTCACACCCCACCGGATTTTTAGATTCGAGCAAACAAATATGGCTCTTCAGGTTTTTTTTAGAAAGTCTTTTTTGTTATTTTGGATCCGAGGCTGCGAGGCTGTACATGAAAGTCTAAAACGTTTCCATCGAAATGTTCCTATTTATATCCGACATCATGAATAATCAAGCCAAATCCTGTTGCTGCTATTGATCTTATTGCTGCTGTGCCAGTGACTTTGGTTGCTGGACGAAAGGCATCTTGCAATGGAGGTGAGAAGGGGGAGGAAGGGACACATCGAGACGAGATACTGAATGATCAAAATTATATTCCAATTGGGGATTTGGACGAAAAACAAACCAATTAATGAATTAAGGCGGTGGCGCTCTTGGACACCCTAGAGTTTTCTTCAACTTGGTAAATTACCTTTTTCTTGATGGGTCCCAAGTTTTATTTTAAATGCGGAACTCATGGGGAAAAAAAAATAGGACGATGGTCAAGCGATTGCTTGTTCTTACTGTGGACTCAAGTACCAGAAGGATCCCCACGCTCACGGTCACGGTCACCACTAAGATATGGATTCCCCAGCCTAGCCAGTGTGATATTTTGAGAGGGAAAAGGGATGTTTCTTGCTTTGAAAAATAAAAAACATTTGTTGTGGCCAAATCGGGATGGGTGAATTAATTCTTGGGTTTCATTCTATTTTTTTTTACGTAAACCGAAACGTATCTGAACCAACTTGATCTATAATATTTTTATCGATGTGATAATAATTTAGTGAGATAGAAGCCTGTATTGACACACAAAAAAAACACGAACAAATCTTTTTCCCTTCTGCATCCACGACCGGAGTAAGAACGAATGTTTGGCTGAAGGGACGCGATTGTTGTTTATCGCCGAGTTTTACGCTTCCTATCGTGGTGGTGACAGAGAGAGTTGTGAGTACAAGGCAGGTATTAGAATGCGTTGATTACCTGAGACTGACACGAGAATATTCGATTCCCCAACTATTTCCAAAGTGGAATTCAATTTAGAAAAAGAGAAGATCATGGAAAAAAAGGTATGGAAAAAACATTTGTGGTCGGCGGTGAGAGAAGCAACAAAAGAAAAAAGGAATACACCGCCTACGGCGGTATGAAACAGCCTTCGGCGGTACGAGGATTAGATCCACTAACCCAACAAAGGTTGAACATCATACGAATGGTATTCATGGACTTTCCAAAAAAAAAAAAAGCTTAAGCGTCAAGGTTTCAAACAGAGGTTGAAAGTTGAAATCGTAAGACACCTGTTGATGGCAGAGAAAGATAGAAATCTTTGAAAGGAGCAATTCCGTTGAATGCGTTTCCGTTCCAGAGAATAGCAGCATTGTCCTTGTATAGTTTGTGTAGAACATATCGCTGGCTGTCATAGTATTTGTAGTATGTCTGAACAAACAAATCGCCGCCTACAGACGGAAAACTGAAAGAGTTAGAAGGAGAGCAAGAAGTTTCGGTTGCCCTCAAATGTTCAGTGTGTGCACCTTTGGACGATGTGTCGGCCATCGTTTTCTCGATGAATAAAAAAAAATTAGTAAAATGAAAAATAAATAGAACAAACAGAATATAAAAGTGTATTTGGTAACAACAACAACAACAATAGCACAAAAGGAGAAAGTTTAGTTTCCGTTCTTCTTGCGTTCGGCAGCGTAAGCACCGTGGAATGGGTTCTGTTGCAATTCGATGGCACGAGCATCTTCGGCAGCCTTCCACTCTGGAGTCATTGTACGAAGGACGGGCTTTTCTGTAGAGTAGAATTGGGAAGTGAATTGGGGAATTGAGAGTGAGATCAGAAGATTCATCATGACCCATCATCGCCCGTCACAGGTCGCAACACTCACGGGTTTCCCACCAGGCGTACATGCCGCCGGCCAGCACGATAAACACGGACGACCACGCAAACACGGCCTTGGTCAGATTCGGGTCCTTCGGGTTGCGGGCGCCATGGGCGCCGTACGCAATAAAGTAAGCTTTTAGCGCCGCGGGTTAGTCTCCCTGTGTAACGTCGCACACACACACACACGCACCGGCGCGCTTCTCGTCCAGCGACAGCGCCTTCCAGTCGCCCTTCTCTGCGGCAGCGAGGCGGTCGGCGATTGCGCCCTGCTCGGCCTCGGGCAGCTTTCCCCAGCGCGTCTCGATGGCGGCGAGCGAGGCGGGCGATGCGCGCGTCGACAAAGAGCGCACGAAGCTGCGGCGGAGTCCAACGGCGCTCATTTGGTGGAAGGTGTTGAAAAAGGAAAAAATGTTTAAGTTGTTAAATAAATATTTAAATATTTAAAATAAATACATTGGCTGATCCCAGCGGTTCAGTTCTCTCTTCTCTTCCAAGCAAAAAACAACATGAGTCGGCGGCGAAACGCCTCAGCCGCAAACAACACCAATGTCAACAACAACTCTGCAAACAACAACATAACCCCGCCCGTCGTTCAGGAAGCGGCATCAACCACAACGGCGCTGCCACAAACAAATAATCCAAATAACGCAATCAACAATGCCATGCTGGCGCAGTAAGTGTTGTTTGGTTTTGCGTTAAAAAGCATCATGTACTATTCTAAAGCTGAACACTGCAAAAAAGACTCTTTGCCCAGCAACAACGCACTCGCATGTTGAATCCAAACGCAAATAACGCGCAGACGAGTCCACAGATTCAGCAAAATCCAAACACAATCAACCTGCTCAGTCAGCTTCAGGCCCAACAACAACAACTACAGGGCCAGCAGCAACAACAACAGCCACAGGCACAGCCGCAAATGAATCCACAGATGATGCAAATGCTTATGCTACAAATGCAGCAAAGGAATCAGGCGGCTGCAGCTGCTGCCGCTGCTGCCGCTGGTGTTCCAAACACAAATACACCTGCAAACATTAATCCACTACTGACCATACAAGCAATGCAAAACATGCAAAACTTGGCTGGAAACCTTGGTGCCGGAGGAGGAGTTGGAGGAGTAGGAGTAGGAGGATTAAACATGCTCCAACTGTTGCAAGCGAGACAGGCAGCTGCCCAACTGGCACAAGCGGCAAATCCCGCTGCCGCTGGTGGTGCTGGAACCAACGTGGTTGCTGGATTGAATCCAGCCATGACAGCAAACGCGCAACAACTTCTCCAACAAATGAACATGAACCCAGCCTTTGCCCAAAGTATGCAGAACATGCGTGGAGGCGGATTAACTCCCCAAATCCTAGCACTCCTCCAAAATTCACAGAATCAGGCTGCCATGGCGATGCAGCAAAACAACACTACAACAACGACGGCAACACCGAATCCTACTTCGGAATCTCAAACACCCGGAGCAATCACAGCGCCAAGTCCAGCGCCAGCAGGCGCAGAGAACCCCACGACTCCCGGCGCAATGTTCAACCCCCCAACACCTGGCCCCAGCAACAACAACACCGCAAGTACCCCAGCTCCCCTACCAACAACCCCTGGAATCACAGCCCCCACCACCACCACAAACACCGTTGGCGGTGGCGTACCAATGCTTCCCAACGGCCAAACCGCACCAACCCCACAACAACTAATCGAACAACGCCAAGGCCTCGTGAACCGTCTCCGAAACATTATGGAAGCCCTCAATCAACCAAACTCAACCGAAATCAACCGCATCACACTCGTCCTGAACCGACTCGCCACGCAAATGCAAATCGTCCAAATCGAACATATGTTTAAAGTCAATACGGGGCAGACTGTGACGGAGCAGGAGTCTTTGGCGACGAGGAATGCAGTGAATACGTTGAAGCAGCAGATTGTGGTGGGAAGGATGAAGTTGAGTCAGTTGCAGCAAATGAGTGGAGCTGGTGGTGTTGGAGGTGGTGTTGCACCGGGAGTTCAACAGCCTCAACAGGGTGGAATCGGTATGATGGGAATTGGCGGGATGGGTGGGACACCTGTTGCTGTTGGGACGCCTGCTGCTGTTGGTGCGCCTACGCCGGGCGCCATTGGTAACGACCCGTCAATGAGTATTCCACAAACTGCAATACAGCATCCAACGCCGCAGCAACAACAACAACAACAAGCGCATCCACCATTGGGGAACTTTTTAATGCAACACCAACAGCCGCAACCTCAACAGCAACAACAACAACAACCACTACACGCTCTTCAACAACAACAACTCCAACTCCAACAGCAGCAACAACAACAACAACAACAACTGAGACCAACGATCCCACAACCAATGATGCACAGCGCGTCACCACAACAATCGCGGAAACTGTTTGGCGGGCCTGAAGCCTTTGTGGGGGGCACAGCTGTTGGGCCGGCGTCGAATGTGTTTGGGTTCATTGCGAATCGGGCGCCGCAGCTTCCGAAATTGACTATGGAAGAGAGTTTGAATCTGTTGATGGATGACGATGATGAAGATGGTGCTGCGGGGGGTCTTGTTGGTGGGAATGTTGGGTTGGGAGATGGTGGTGGTGGTGGGGGTCGTGGTGGTGCAAGGGGGAAGAGTCGGTTGAAGAGGCGGTTGAAGGATTTGGTTGCAGAGATTGATGGTGGTGAGGAGTTGGATCAGGCGGTTGAAAATGCGAGTTTTCTCTTGCTTTTGTTTTTTTTTGGGTTCTTAAAATCTAATATTTTGTTATTGTGTTTTTTTTCTAGATTCTGTATGAAATCGCAGACAACTTTATCGATAACGTGACTGAGTTTGCTTGTAAAATGGCGAAACATCGGCATTCTGGAGTTGTCAAGATCAAGGACTTTCAGTTCCCGTTAGGTATGTATTTTAAGAAAAACGCGGTTCTTTTCTACTTCCCCCATTTTTTTTAAATCTATTCTTTTTGAACTTATCACGTAACTTTTAACTCAACTCCCTCGCGTTCTACGCGTTTTTCCCTATCATCACCCCTACGTTTTTGCTTTACTCCTCTACTCTTTCTTTTTTCTGCTTTTCAATAATCTTGGTTGTCATAACATGATTTACACAATAGAACGAAGCTGGAACCTCCGGATTCCAACCACAACCACCACCACCACCACCACCACAACAACCGCCACATCCGAATCCTCGTTACTCACATTTAAATCCATGCCGAAACGCGGACCCACAGCGAACCACGCTGCCAGATCCGCCATGATTCGACGCGCCATGAGAGACGACCAAGCGGCGATTGCGCGGCAGAAGGCTTTGGAACGCGAGGCGAATGAAGCGGCTGCTGCTGCGTATGCACGGAAAGTTGCAGGAAAGGAGGAGGATGTGGTTGTGGAGCAAGGTGGTGGAGGTGAAAATGGAGTTGCGGATCGTAGTGGTGGTGGTGCTGGCGGTATTGTAACTGATGATGGGCCGGTGATGCAGGCGGCGGCGGCGGTTTCGCTGGATTCGATAGAGTCTGTTGCTCCTGTTTTGGAGTCAAGTCAAACAGATGGCATTGTTGCATTGTGAATCCCCTTCCCCCCCCCCCCCCCCCCCCCCCCCCCCCACCCCCTCCCAAGCTCTTTTTTTTGCAATCTTAATTAAATCAATGTAAATATTTTTATCGAAATTTTGTATGCAAAGTCTTTAAAGTTTTAAATAACTGTGACAGTGGCAAAAAGAGAGTCCAGGACTACTAGTTGACCATCCATCTCTTGGTTGAATATCTAAACTTGCTCAACTTTGTCTGACTATATATATATATATTACGGATTCGCAGATTCACTTGCTTGAGTAGCTTGCCAGGGACTGGTTCCCAGCTCATTTTTTTTTTATAAAGTCCGGCAATGTTGTCGCCGTTGTGAAAAAAAGCATTGTGCAAGTAATACAAACTTGATGGGTGTGCAAAAGTGAGGCGAGTTTGTACTTAATTAATGTAGGGGGAAAAAAAGGCAATCCATGATGCATGGTAAGCAAAATTTTTTTTTTTGGTCTTGAAGAGAGAGAGGGCTGATGACTGTTTTTCAGGGGGGCGTTTTTTTTTTTTTTTTCGTCCACAGAAAGGAGTCTTCGACATCATCGCAACCTGAATCCTTGAGATGGAAAGTGCCGAGGCTGTTTCAGCAAGAATCCAATGTTGAAGGTCATTTGACACGTCAGAAATAAGATTGAGGGCGTTTTTTTTTTCTTTTGTTTTCTTTTTTGGGAGAAGTATATAAAGTAAACAAAAAAAAAGAGGAATGATTGAGATGTTGTCTCAGCTGGCCGTGGTACTCGGCCCACTGTTTCCTTTCGTTGGCGCAACCGGAGCGATTGGAGTTGCTTCTCTTGCTCAGGTGTTTCCTCGTGTTGGCCCACTCCGTGCCTTGTGGATAGCTGGTAGAAGTCGGTTTCTAGAAAGCAAGCCGGTTGTTCTTTCGGCGCGCGCAACAGAACTGAGCTTGCTTCGTAAAACCATTGATTGCAAGAATTGGGGCCAAAACTACATTGTGGGTGAGTTGCGGAAAAAAGTTTTTGGTTACTTTTCCACCACCACACCAAAATAATGCCACAATATACTTCAAAAAAAAAAAAACAAAAAAAAAAAAAAAAACAAAAAAAAATTCTACAATAACAACAGTGGCTGGAGAAAAAGGGGTGGGAAAGTCTTGCTTCATTGACACTGCATTGTACAAGACATGTGGTGTCATTCGCGTCGAAGCGCACCCTGGTCATACAGGGGATACAATCATTGAAAATTCCCTTAAAGGATTGACAGGCTTGCGTACTACTCGTTGGGATCCTATCAGCAACAGCAGGCGTGTCCTCTTTTGGTACAAAATGATAACATTTGGCAGCACCCCCATTATAGTCATTAGCGTGACGGAGAGAACAAAGGAGGATAAATACGCAGGAGTATCGGCAGCTGTGCGCACACTAACAGATAAACTGCATTTGCGAGTGATTGTTGATTCTTCACCCAACTCCCTTGTCGAAAATGTCATTCGAACCAATCGCGAAGATGTTTACTATATTGATTCAATGTCTCGCGAAATGCTTGAGAGTCTTCCGCAATTTTCGCTGCTGTTTACTGTGACCAAGAGAAATCAAGTGGATGATATATTGTGGGGAGTATTTGGCGGTAATCCTGCCAAGTATGGAAAGTTCTGGAATCAGTTGGAAAAGCGGTTAGACAAGGTAAGTATTGTTGTGAACCCTGTTCAACATCGCGTAAAAAATTATTAAACGCCCATAAGGAGCCCGACCTAGTTCTCGAGCGCAAGATTATTGGTAAACTTCTCTGTGACGAAATATCAGCTGCGATAGACTTGGTCACGACAGAACAAATGGCTTTTCCTGATTTGAAGAACATCCTTGAATTATTTGACAAGGAGAAAGGCCAACTCGTTGTTCATCTTTTGAACTCAAAAGGGCTTCAGCGTCCAGCTCCTGATAAAGTTTTTCGTAAGGTGGGGTATTTTTTTAATCATAAAAATAACTCACATACCATTTAGATCGAGAGAAATGATGTCTACGTGTTGATTCCATCATGTAATGCTGTTGGAATAGTCTTACGGCATGGTATCACAAAAAGGCCAAGTTTAGAGGAATTGAAAATATTGATCTGACGGGGAATAGCCACTGTATGGTCGTAATAGTGTTTTAAATTGAATGCCCAACTTCTTTCGAAAAGCATATGTTATCGGCACCGTGCGCCTTGTTGTAAATGAGAGCATTTTTCACGATAGCAAGTGCGTCCTGACAAAGCTCAGTTGTGATTCAAAAGGCAAGGAAAGCGACGCGTTCCAGCGAAATGCACATACATTGAACTTTCAAAGCTTTGATTCTCTTTCGGTTTACAGCAACAAAATATACGTTTCAAGGAAACAGTAATACGTGGCACAAATAAAAAACCCTCAAGATGCAGATGGATTGGATGCCTGGCCCACCACAGCGCAATCGCGGCTTCAACGAATACTATCGATGCTATTCAGTCACAATGATGCCCGGAAATGAACGAGAAGCAATCAACTACGGCGGAAAGAGTTGAGTTTGGGTGGAGATGTTCGACAAAGAACTAACAGTACTTCCGAAGTCCTCCTTCCCCCTTCAGCACTTGCCAAACTCTGTAAATTATACCCCTTTTATTTCACTACTTGGTTCATCAACGAGTCTGAGACCCAACTCGAACAACAATAGCAACCCTCAACATTGCGTATCCAATGCTCTTTGAAATCACAAATGAACAGTACAAGGATCGATCGTCACATGCTGGAGTTTTGGAATTCATTGCAGAAGAAGGAAAAGTGTACCTTCCACAATGGGTATAAATACTTAATAGCCCCCTTGCTGGTGTCACACCCACAAACCTGACTTAACTTCCGCGACTTCCCTTTTTTTTCAGATGATGAGCACTCTCTTGATCGAAGAAGGATCCCTCGTCAAAGTGAAAAACGTTTCCCTTCCACTTGGCAAATTTGTCAAACTCCAACCCCAAAGCGTCGATTTCTTGGATATTACAGACCCGAAAGCTGTTCTCGAAAAGGCGATTGGTCAATTTTCGTGTCTCACGCAGAATGATATCATTACAATCAAGTACAATGGACAGTTGTATGACATTCTGATTATGGAGAGCAAACCAGGTGGAAAGGGGATTAGTGTAATTGAAACGGATTTGGAGGTGGATTTCGCGGCGCCGTTGGGTTATAAAGAGCCGGAACGAGTTTTTAAGGAGAAGCAGCCTCTTATTGTTGAGTATTATTTTTTTTTGTCTTCCCAACGTGAATATGTTGTTCCTAACGTGACATTCGTTCTCATTTTATTTTTATTTTTTGGACTTAGCCTGCAGACTCAATGTCCAGCATTGGGAGCCATACTGTTGTTGAAGCGAAAGGATTCTCTGCGTTCCATGGCGCTGGGCAGAGATTGAATGGAAAAGCGAACGCGTTGAATATCAAGGAGAATGAGTTGGGTTTATTATTATTCTTTGACGCTTGTTGTTTTACTTCCCTGATACCCGATTGTTTTTCGTTTCCCACCAAGTGATTTGCCCACTGTTTCTGGTCCTCAAGAAGCAAAAGTGCCAGCCGCATTGCATTTACCCCATGGAAAACTCTTTTTTGGTTTGTTTTGATCTTTTTTGGTATACGTGTTTATTGAAGTTGCCACAATTTCAAGGGTATCCTGTGATTCCTTTGAAGAAACCGGGATCCGAGGAAACAAAACCAGAGGTAAGCAAAGCGAGAAAAGATATGCACGTCGAAAAAATATTATTCTTATGTCTAAGACAATAATCTACCGACAGGTGCCAAAGTTTTCGGGTGCCGGCCAAACGTTACGTGCTTCAAAAAGAAATAAAAACTCTGATAATATGAAGTGGCTATTCTACTTTGCTTTTATTGAACAGGCTTGGCGTTCGTGGTTAAACCTGGTGGTGGTGGGAGTAAAAATCCAAGCGGTAAGTGTGGGAAACCAGCAGGAGACGGAGGAAAACCAGGACCATCACCTCCAAATAAAGATGGGGGAGAGGATTGAATTGAGATTGAATCATCATCTGAATGATACGGATTTGAATAGTTTCCATCGAAAAACCAGTTTGCTCTACCGCGATGTATGGCATCAACTCCAAGATCCACACCCTGGCCACTGACCCACTCATCAAACCCCTCAGGAAGAGGGCGCAAGAACCCGTTCTCATTTAAATTCAAGTATTCAAGTGTCTTGAGGTTGAGTAAACTTTTAGGAATAAGGCCGCTCAATGCGTTTGTCCCAAGTCCCAAACGTTTTACACTTTGTAGATTCCCAATTTCCGCAGGAAGAGAGCCACTAAGATCATTCTCGGATAGATACAATCGTTCCACTTGACGCAGTCCGCCGATTTCTGATGGGATAGGGCCAGTCAATTGGTTTCCATTGAAATGCAGGGACACCACATTGACGAGATTTCCCACTGACGCAGGAATAGGGCCATTTAATTGATTCCCAAACAACCAAAGCTCCTTCAACAAAACGAGATTTCCAATATTCTTTGGAATTGGCCCAACAAGAGCATTGTTCTGGAGATAAAGTCCCTCCAAATTCGTGAGATCGCAAATACCATCTGGAATGGTACCCGTGAGGTTGACTCTGCTTATTGTGAGGAGGGTGAGGTGTTGCAGGTGCCCGATTCCGATTGGGATTGTTGATGGCGACCACTTCTCATAGTCGGCAGCATAAACATGGATTACTCCCAGGCTTTTGGCAGTCAGGGAAATGGTTGCTTCTTGGTAGTTGGAGTTCCCACGAACCAAGAGCGCTTCCACTTTTGGAGTGTGTGCATCAACGATCAATAGAGGATTCGGTAAGCATATTTGGCGGCATTTCAAGAGATTGGACATTGCGAATGACTTTGAATTGAGGCAGTTGCTTACGCGTGTGGAGAGGAGTCGGTATTGGGGTGCTTGTAACGGGTGGATCCAGCTGAAGATTGCAGCAATAACTTCGTCAGGAAGATCCATGAGCACTAGGAACGATTCAGATGGCTTGAAGGGCTTTTTCGCCCTCTTAGTTGTCTTCGAAGGTGATGCACCCATTAAGTGCGGACTGTTGCACTGTCTTTTATTTCGACGTAAATAGATTATAATAAGTTTTTGCTTCTCGTTCCATAATCTGCGGCCAGCATTCCGGAAGCTCTTCAATCAAAACGCCAGGATTTCCACCGTAGACACTGAAGGAAGGAATAATACAGTTTGGGGCAATCACGGTATTATCCAGAATAACGGCATTGTCTTTTACGATTGCAAATCTCCCCTGCGGCAATGGTTGATTGTTCAATTACAGTGTAAGAGTAAGACGCCGTGACCACTCACAATCACACAATTCTTTCCTATTCGAACGTGGGATCCAATTTGAGCTGCTTCGACAATTGATCCTTCTCCTGTGTTTTGGATTAAAATTCAACAGCCCGGTCCTTAGTAAATCGACATGTCATTTCAAGTACCAATGTGGCAGAAGTCTCCAATCTTCATTGGATAGTACGAAAAGATGCTGCATAGTCCACTCCGAATCAGAATACATTATTGAAAAACAAACAATTCCTAAACTCACTTCTTGTAGACTTTGCTTGGCGGTCGAATGAGAGACTTTGCCGCCAGCAGACAGTACTTTCCCACTGCAATCACCACGGCATGCGCTGTGCCCGACCGCCGCAAGTCACCTCTTACCATGCATTCAGTTTGTATTATCGTCTTTCCGCCGAGGATAATGTTTTGGCTTCCGTGGATAACACTCTTGCGGCTGACTTTGTTTCCAGTGTCCTTTTCGCTCGCTTAGAAGTCCAGAAGAGTAGTGTGGTTCATTTTACCGTTTCAATGTATTCTGTTTTCTCATAGTGGACGGGAAGGGGTTCGACGTCGCTTGTGATGAAAAAAGACATGGTGATTGTTGTGTTGATCAAAAAAGATAGCACAAGACAAAAGTCGCGTCCTTCTTGGATGACGTAAATACCTGACAAATGTACACTTTCAAGACTTTCTTCGTTAAAATGAATACTGTATGCAAAGGCCACTGAGCACCAATTTGCCACCAAAGATGAATCCGATGCGTCAAAGCTGACTCTCACTGAAAAACCATCGTTATAAATACACATAAAACACCCACAACAATTCTACCCATCACGACAGTTTGTTCTTTTATTGGAGGCGAACATATACTCCAAGTACTGTTGCTCCGGCAATAATACTCCATAAGGCTAAAAAACAAGAAAGAACGCGAACATAGTCCAATAACCGTGGAACAATCCTGACGACAATTGTAGGATCTACGGAGCCTGTTGTGCCCACTTCTTCGATTTCACCGTTACTTTCAAACCCTCCAAACCGACCATTCTCATGGAAATAACCCATCAAATCATCTTTGAATTCCCATCGCTTCTTTAACCATCCATCAAACTCGCCGTCCGACATTTGATTGAGCGTCAGGAAGTTCGTGGTCGCGCTGACATTCCTAAAATCCAAACAAACTCGAGTAAGGACAGCCTCAGTTCCTTCGCCAAAGACAGAGAATGGCGTAACTGCATTATGTGGATAGATTCCAGTCTCAAATCCGCGAGAAGAGGGCCAATACCCCAAAGTAACATCAACTAGGGCATCAATACCATCCTGGCTTTCCCCTGATTCGGAAGCCGATGAAGAAACAGGACAGAGCTGCTGAATGCATGTTCGTAAACCTTTGGATCGAGGGAGAATCACATGCTTTGGATCTTTTGGAATATAAGTATCAGGACGCGCTTCCAGTCGCTGCTTTTCAAGAAACTCTTTTGCGGAGTTCAGGTTTTTAGGATGCACCAGCAATCCTTCAGGGAAAATAAGGAGCAATAAAGGGTCTTTGCGTCGTTTTGCAATCGCTGTCAAAGATCTCTTGAACTCTGCTTCATCGAGAGCCCACTTTTGCTTCAAGAATATGAATCCAGCAAACCAAGCGAGCCATCCAGCGAAAGGAATGTATTTAAGCATATCCATTAGAATAATTGTGAGGCCATCGATAGATCCTTGGTGCCATCTAAAAATAGGCGAATGGTATCTTTGAACAAGACAAGCAAAGCAACCGAGCAATGGAAACTCACGCGTATAGACCCAAGAACCACCAATCGAGAAAGGTTTGATGATTGCAAAACCACAGTTGACGAAACGATGGCGTTGAGTCTCCAGTGACAACAATCTCGACATTGCGAATAAGGACATACGATACAATTGCAGCAAGGGAGGCCATTGCTTTGACAGACTGTCGAGCAAAGAAGCGGAAGGCCGGGGGGTACACTAGGGCAAGTGGCAGGGCAAGCACAAGCAGCAGACTGAGAGTGGCGGATGTGAACAAGCCAGCGAGGAGAAAGAACGAAAGACGGAAAACGTAGGAAACGGGCGATCGCTTCTTGGTGGTCTTTGGAACTGCTTCCTCTATGATAGGCATTAAGACCGTTTTACTTTGTTTAATTTTACTTAGTTAATTTTTACTCAAGTACTGTATGTCTTAAATGATACTTGTATTCAAATAATCTTACTCATTAGATCTGAAGCAGCGCTCGACTGAGCGGCTTTCAGTGACCGTCCTTCTCCCATCCCAACATCATTCAACCAATTCAAGGAAACACAAACTATAAAGCGCCTATCATGGGCAGGTCCGTCATTCGAAACTGTTTCATAAATCGGAAGTGATCCATTCATTTTTTGGCTGAGGTCTTGAAGTTGTGACTTAGCATCATTGGACTCTTTTGCTTTTGACTGTTCTGACGGGAACTTGAGCTGCTTGAGAATGTTCTTTATCCAATCTCCAGTCACTTTCATGTCTTTCCCGGAATCTTCGTATACTGCTCCAATCACTGCTTCGAAAGCATCAGAATACACCGAAGAATGAGCAAACTCTGTCTTGTCAGCGACCTTCAAGATTTTGTTCAATCCAATTAATGTGGCCATGTCTTTACATGCTGATGCGGAAACAAGGGCGATGAGTCGGTTGTTGAGTTGGCCTTCGCTTTCATTGGGATGTTCAGTGAAGAGGTAGTCTGTTGCGGCCAGTTTCAAGCAGGCGTCTCCAAGGAATTCAAGTCGCTGAAATTGCAGACTGGGGACGCCAGTATTGGGATGTATGATTGCTCTTGATAGTATGGAAGGGGTTTTGAAGGTGTATCCAGCAATTGAATTCATTTGAAAGAGTTTTAAGTTATGGAAGATCTTCGCACACGCCAATGGTAGAAAGACATTTGATATAATAAGCTTTCAGTATGGGAAGAAGATTCAAAGGATGCTGCAGGTGTGTATTATAATATTATTCTTTCTTTAAAAACGACCAACGATCGATTTGATGCTTTGTGTAATATTCAGAAAGAACTAGGACTACAGATGTATGCCCTTTGTTTCTTGCGATATCACGACAACACTGGAAATCAGCGATTGGATTCACTTTCCCCGTTTTAAGCAGCAGCTTGACAACCGCTGCATGACCATTTCGAGAAGCAACTCGAACGGGCCAATTATTCCACGCTGCCGGATCCACTTTCGGGGATTTCAAGAGAAGCTTCACGACAGCTTCGTGCCCATTCTCAGATGCTTTTCGTATGGCATAATCTAAATCCGCTCCTGGATCCACATTTTTAGATTCAAGAAGAAGCTTTACAACAGAAGCATGACCATTTTCAGAGGCCAGTCTGATGGGATAGTCCCTCCAGGCATTTGGATGTACTCTACCAGAGTCAAGAAGAATCTTGACGACAGAAACATGGCCCCTTTCCGATGCAAATCGAATTGCGTAATTTCCATGAGCAGCGGAATTCACCCAAGGAATTCCAACTAGAAGGTTGACAACGCCAGCGTGTCCGTTTTTTGCAGCTTTCCCAATGGCATAGTCATCACATGCTTCAGGATCTGCAGCTCCATGATCGAGAAGAAGTTTAACAACATCTTCGTGTCCGTTCTCTGAGGCCTTTCTGATGGCAATATTGCGGCTTGCCCATGATTGTACGACTCCAGAGTCAAGAAGCAACTTTACAACTGAAACGTGGCCCCTTTCGGAGGCAATTTGAATGGTTGCATAGTCATTCGCTACGAGCACGTACATACTTTTTGTGTGTTCCACAAGGAATTGGAGAACTGCCGTGTGTCCCAGATAAGCGGCAGTACAAGCTGTATCTTGTTTGGAACTCCAGCCATACCAGCAATAAGAAGCAATCTTTTGTACGAAATCAAAGCCCTTTGCAGCAGGCAAGCCTTGGAAGTGGTTCCGATGACGACGATTCGAGACGTCATGCATCAAAGGGACACCACAGTAAATGAGCGCTTGGTAGCTGCAAGGAACACCTTGCCATTTAATTTTTCGGAGCTTGTGAAGATAGTTTTCAAAATCTTCTTGGGAGGAACAGACGCAGAGCTGATGGCTCGTGTGGGTGTATGCAAACTCAATGCGGAACAAACTCTCGGCCAGAATCCTTTTTGATGCAAAGGCAACTGAATCCAGGTTTGAATCAAGCGGAAGGTGTATCAGAATGGCTTCAATGAGCTCTCGTGGAAGTGTTTCAATCATTTGACAAACGTTTTATTTTTGCTTGCTCTCAGAAGCAATAGCGGCCTTACCAGTAGACTGAATCAACAAAGCCTGAACAACTTCCTCAGGCTGAACATTCCGCTCCTTTACACGTTGAGCAAGTGCTTCAACATCAACAACATCAGCCTCAATTTCGTCATCCGTCTGCAACGCACCCCCTCTATCAAATTCAAGCATAGGAATCTCTGCTACGCTTTTTCAATCACGTTCATAATCAACAATAACCGCCATCCGAATATGCTCACCTACTGCTTTTTCTGTGAACCCACCTCCCATCACAGCCTTCTTGACCCATTCCACAGTACCCTTCAAATTCCCTTGAACCTTTTTTTGCACATTTGCATCAAACTTGAACTCTTTCGGGGCCGTTAGGCGATCCTGGGTAGCACCAGCATCTCCCAAAGGAAACCTCTCCTCCAACCGTGACTTATAAATACCCACACATGTTTGTAAAACCGCAATACCCATGGCAAGAGTCATACCTCCCGCAATGGGAGCCTCTATAACTCCTGCTGCCACACTCCCGACACCTGGAATCGTCTTTACAGCGCCTGCACACAAGATGCCAAGAAATGGGAACGGACTGGCGGCCAAAATACTTAGATACAGCATTGGGTCCAATAAAGCAGGGATTTCAAAAACGCGGCAGACACTGAGGATCATTGTTGTTTGTGTTGCCAACAGGAAGGGCATGTCTGCGAAGGGGATCGGGGCGGCACCGATTCCTGCTGCTGTTAGCGTAGCAGTCGCCACGATTTTGATTGCTATTTGGGTGAGGTGTGTGCTGTTGTCGGTTTGGAGGTGGGCTAAACGGAATCGGCGATGTGGAATGTTGGTGAGGAGGGCAGTGAGTGATCCAGTGAGGTGACTGAGAGAATCACGAAGGGATCGAATGTCTTGGATTTTCAAGTGCAGTTCTTTGGAGAAAGTACAGTTGGAAGTTTGACAGTACCACACGTTCCTTTAATTGTGTCAAATTAAGAGAGCTCTTGAAGATACCATGAGATTGAAAAACCTCCACATACCAACAATCTAATGGACGAAGAATAGCCTGAACAGATCCGCAAACGGGGCATTTCATCCCAGACGTTGATTGTGGTGGATTCCGTAGCTCCACAATATCCCAGCCACGAATTGCGGAATCAAGCTCAAGAGAATGAATAAGAGAATCAATTGCAGAATCGCCTTGATGAGTGGAAGATGCGTGGTGGGTATTGAATCTGCTGGTGTCAAAATTGAGTGGATCTGAGATCTGATTGAATAAATTTCAACTTCGTCTTTTGCATCGCATTTCGATATGATAACGAGAAAGGGAATTTGCTGCTTGAGAAGGGCCGCCAGTACAATCTCATCGTCTTCGTGAATTCTGTCGACAAAGTACCACACCATGTCAAAGTGTGGCAGTGTTGCATCTACACTTTTGATCCGCTGAAACAAAGCGAACAAAGTCTTCTGCTTTGAATGCAGGATTGAAGCCAGGCGTGTCGATGATTCTTGCAAAACCAGTTGGATCGTTGTATGCAGTGGCAACTGCAGTCACGGGCCGCCCGCCGCCCGCCTCAGCCACATTCACTTTAAAGACTGCATTTACGAGAGAACTTTTCCGAGTCCAGCGTGGCCTTCGGTGGATGTTTAGTGTTTTATCATCAGAAACACCAAACCTGCAATAACAACGCCAAGAGGAGCGCCAACAATCTGAGCAAGTTTGCTGTCTTCAGCGGCCGCAGAGTCTTTGTTTGTTTTCAGCTTAAAATCTTCGACACAGACTGCCAACTGTTCGACAAACTGGGCTTTGAAACCACGGGAAACACTGACGAGTTGGATGTTTCAACAATCTGCTCTGAGGAATCAATTGCTGAAAACCAGTCAGAGTCGCTGCTGTTGTTTGGCTGTGAGGACAAGCTGGAGGTT
>JAIVFH010000209.1:0-50012 GCA_025765595.1 Obelidium mucronatum | reverse complement strand
AATCACGAACAAGAATGAAAAAACAAAACAATCAGCTTTGCGATAAAGATGGCAACTCAGTCACTGTCAAATAAGCTGCACCCGCCAAACTGGCGGTCGGCAGTAATTCGTCGTTCTTGAATGAACATTTATAAGACTCATCAAGAACAGTGTGCTCTGATGATACGGTATTTATGGCAATTAATTTAGTTGGAGTTACAGAAGAAGAAATACGATTCAAAATTCAATGTATACACTCAAGCGTGGCGCAAACATCCTTTTGATTCTCGCAATGCTTCTGCTGTCGTGGCCATTTCTCTTTGAGTACCGTCTATATTCCTTGCATCCAATCAGCATGGCTTTGTTCATTGGAACATCGCTCTCAGCGGCCATGACCCTCCAAACGCATGGACCAAGCCGATAAAACTATCAGCAGCAAAGCATCAAAATATGCATCACATGCCTGGCGCCAATGCATCGCTCTCGCCTTTGCAATCATTGGCTTCGCAGCAATCTACCAAAATAAGATCAACAAGGGGAAAAAGCATTTCAAATCGTATCATGGAATCGGCGGTTTGGCTCTATTCGCACTGGTGCTGTCTGTATCTGTGCTCGGGATTATCATGCATTGGTTTCCTAGTCGAGTGTTTGGAACAGTTGCAAAGTCAAAACGGTGAGAAACCCAATCCTCTTGGAGGAGTCCCGAATATAATTCTTAAATATGATTCTTATGGAAATTATATTTTCAAAAGATGGTTGAGGATAAAGAGATATTCTGGGCATGCGATTTGTTTGCTGACGTTGGTCGTTGCAAGTCTCGGATTGATTTCCCATAGCACAATCGAAAGGATTCCTCTCGTGATTCGCTTATTTATCTTTATTGCAATGTTTTTTGCAGCTGGGTTGTCATTTTGGAACGTGGGTGTCGCCATGTTTCGGTCTGGAAACAATCTTGAACTTTCAGAGTACGATGAAGTACACGAATTAGAATAAACTCGCCACTATACTGAGTTGCAATTAATTTTGAATCATCAACGCTTCTCAAAAGCAAACAAGCAAGCAGTTAAGAAAAAAAAAAACATGGCAAAAACACCCCAAAGAAGAGTCTACAAAAAGACTCCTATTCATGAACGGATTGCGAGCGCACCGTACGATTTTCTATTATTTCTGAATGAATGGCTTCAGTTGTGCGAATGGGATGAGTGGCTGGATAAGGCCAGGTTTGTTGTTGGACGTTGACTGCTCATCCAAACCAACCCTTGAATCAAGCAACTCTATCGGCATCGCTTTCAACGTTATATACCTCCTCGTAAAAACTTATGATGGTGATGTCTTCACTGATGATGAATTCATCGAGTACTCGGCGCTTAAGTCAACCACCGCAACAACGGTATCTTCAACATCCAACAGCTCTTGGCTCCACTCTTTGGTAATTTTACTTGAATTTTCCGGCTAAATATTTTTCTGGTGTGTGCTGATATCTCGCCTTAAACAGTCCAGATTCATTGAAGCCCTTGTGATTCTTGTCTCCCTTGCCAACACTGCGTTCCTCATCAAACGAAGTCAATCATTCACGTTATTTCATAATCCGACCGAACCAGATGAAAATCGCCCTTTTGATGATTCTTGGAATCTAAAGGCAAAAACAAAGAGCGCGAATTTGGTGTCACTTGATGTCGCTCCAACAGACGCGACCTTGATCGAAAGCGACTCGGAGGATGAGGATGACAATCTGGCGTTCAAACATACACCGACTCCTTTGAAGAGAAGAGGGGTGACGACAGCGGCTGGTTCTCTAGCCAGCACACCTTTGAAGAATTTGAGGGATGCAATGACAAGCTGGACACCTTGGAGTACAGGCAAAAAGGGTGGACAGAAACAGCCGCGAAATTTTGGGCCCAAGGAACCCAAGATTGAATTCCACTGGGTTTTGAATGTTTGGACTCCATCGAAATGGTCAATAACCTTGTTTTCGTAAGTAGTTCTCCGCTTTGCCTTGCGTTGTATCCTTTCTTTAAAATAGAAAATTCAAGTTGGCTTTCTCCGCCATCTGTACTTACGCTGTATGTCATGAACCATAATAATTGGTATTACTTACTTCCAATCGCGTTTATGATACACGGAATGGTATGCAAATGATTTCTTCATCCATGCAATGATATTAAATGGATTTTAGGTTCATATTCTCTCGAATCTGTTCATTCAAAAACTTGTTGATCAAGATATTCTCAGCAATCAGTTGCAAAAAGAGTATAACCGCTTTGTATACAGTCTTCCTCCTTTCCGCCAAACCAAAAGTGTTGGTGTGCAGACTCAAGCCAAGGCAGTCAAATAAAAATGAAAAAGTATTGCAATCTGTGGGCATTCTCATTTCAATTTGTGCTTCCTTACGATGCGCTGCAGAATTTCATTTGTCCGCCTCCGTTCAAAGGGCAAGTTCACTGTACTCGGATCGACATCTCCTGGATTTTGAAACGCGGCAACAGTCGTTTTCAGCTCGGAAACAGCTGATATTTCATTTGGACCCAATCTAGAGTCTTGGGAAAGAATATCGGCAACTTCAAGAAACCAATCCACGTTAGCTTCAAGAATCAGAGGCGTAGGATCCACCCGTGAGTCCAGTAAAAGGCGCTTCATTATGGAAACCTGTCCGCCCACTTGCCGCCCAATGCATAGCTGGTTTCCACGTGGCAGTTTCTGGGTCAACACGTTCATCGAGAAGCAGTTCATTCACAAGTTCCAACTTTTCCAGGAAACCACTGCAATATGAATTGCTTCATTGCCGTTTCCAGAAGGATCTACCCGAGGATCCGCCAGAAGGAGGCGAACAAGTTCAAGAGACCCATTTTCAACTGCACTAATGATGGGAGCATTATCATTTTCGGAAGGATCCAGTTCTTCCATCCCGCAACAGCAAATCCACGACTTCAAAAAAACCTTGGGAGCTTGCATTAGAAATACTGTCTTCATTGTCGGGGTGGGCAGGGTCTGCCCGCCCATCATCCAGCAACACTTGAAGCATTTCCACGCGACCATTTACTGCCACGGATCTAATACAGTCTGGACACGCGACTGGATCAACACGAGGATCTTGAAAAAAGGTATGAAACAGATTCATATTTCCACTTGAGCAGGTTGCGGAGAGAATAGCAGAATCACGCACGGACGGATCAAAACCATCCAAACCGACAAAGTATTGAACGATCGCCCATATCGGGTTGTCTTCGCAAAGAGCAGAACAGCACGCTTCGTTACTCTCTTTTTCAAGCCTTCTTATTCGAGGATCCTCCATCATACATTGAATCACCTCAAAGTGCCCATTCCAAACAGCACATTTCAGAGAATATAACCCAACATTCACGATAACCTCATCTATACGAGGATCTTTGAGAACCTTTTCAACAAGCGCCGATTGATTCTTCCCAGCTACTGTGGAAAGGATTTCACCATCTCTCGCAGCAGGATCAAAACAGGCAAGATTTATCAAGAAGTGAGCCAAATCAGAATGGTTTCGACCAAGCGCTTGATTGATGAGACTGGGTAGGCAGTCTGTCAAATCAAAACTTGGACGGCGTGGAAGGACTTCAGCACACTCTTGGACAACTTCCAAGAGGCCACGATAGGTAGCCACGCTTAAGTACTGGTAGCCATATGAATAAGTTGGATTGCTGACTTTAAAGTGGTTGTGCAGCCTCAGTCCTACACTCCTTGTCATTGGATTCAAGTACCATTCCCGTTTGCTTCCACCAGTTAGGAACCAGCGATTGTAAGAAGCGCATTTATAAATAAATGGAAGAGAGTTCCATGCTTCGGCTGATGTCTCAAGGGAGATAAGGCTCTTTTGGTTGAGTGGGTTCTCCGTCCATTGCGTAAAGTGAGAGTTTGCAGAGTGTTGGTTGAAGAAGATGTGACCGCCGAAGGAGGAACTGGCGAATCCAATAGACGTCAAGTGTTTGTCGACGGGAAGGTGTCGGACGATCAGTTCTGAAACTTCAAGTGGGATTTCTAGCATCCTTTATGCAAAAGAATGTACAAGAAAAAGAGAAAGCTATACACATAGTCGGCGGCTTTCAAATCGAGCAGTGAAGGCGAAGCTCTTTTCTGAGGATAAATAGTCAGATGGAGGTTAGACTTAAGCCCAGCACTGGCTATCATTTCTCATCTGCCGCTTAATATCAGCTTAAAAACGTTTTAAAGCAAAGGGCAAGCAGAAGTAGTAGTTCAAAAAATAAGTAGTTCAAAAAATGTTGTTGGATCCAAAACGCGAAATCGACGTGAATACTCTCATTCGAGAATATCTACGGTATGCAGACTACAGAACCACCACGGCTTCGTTCGATCAAGAATGCGGTCTCAGAGGCAGAGTGCCTGAAGGCGACAGCATTTCATCATCGGGTGAAGATCCAGAGGCAAAGACTCGACTGGAAGAAGTCAAAGTAAGCGATCCTACATATAATCCAGCCCACTTATATAACTTTTTGAAATATTATAGAATCGCTTTATGATCGCATTTCATGATGGAAATCGAGCCGAATTTTTTAAACAGTGGGATCAACACTTTCCTCCCAACACCGTCAAAAGCGATCCACTTTATCAAAAGCTTGAATTTCAAGTGAATGTTTATTTCGCGGTATTTCCTATTCATCCCTTTGTGGGAAAGTCGGCAGCAAAAGTAGATATCGTCAGAGAATGTGATGTTTTTGTGGAATGTTTTTAACACACCAAAAAACAGAATTACTCAATATCTTCTACAATGGACGCGTTTAAATTATTCTTGGAAACACGAGGCGCAGATCTTTGTAAAACAACTCAATTCCTCTCTTATTACGCGCTTCCATACGTTCCCGACGCCCGAGCCCACCCTTCTTTCAACGAAATATTCACAGAAAGACACGTGACGGATCTGGAGTCGCGTCTAGATTCATTTCTTGGAAGTGCACTGCGTGCAGCACATGTTCCACGGATTTTAAGGATTCTTAGCGGCGTTGACTTGAGACCTGCTCAAGATGCAGAAGGTAATTTCTGCACAAGGTAGAGTATTGCTTTCTACAAGGTACTGACTTTTTTTTTCAATCAGAAACGAAACTCGAATTGAAAGACCTCAAACACCAAATTTACGAGCTCCAAGAAAATGAGCGAGAAATCACATCAAAGCATCGCGGATTGCAAAGAGACTATCACAATCTGCTGACTATCGCATCAGAACTCGTCCAGACCCTCGCTGCATGTATAAACGGAGAGAAGATCACAGCTTCATATCTGGGCTCCATTTGCCAGCGAGTCGGGGAGTTTAAAAAGAACTCCACCGTAAAGAGGCAAAATTACGACGAAATTGAGCGCATGGATCAGCGACAGTCGGCCATCCCACAGTCAGTGTAAGGAAGTATCTTTTTTTCACTTGCCGCCCCAGTACTCAAATACAATACGGCAGGCATGGCACAAAACAAAGAAGTACGCCAGCACCTCCAACCGCAATTCATTCTCGCAAAGAAAGCAACGTGGTTAATCACACTCGAGCTCCCTCTCAAACCAGTTATCGAGCAACAATGGAACCAAGTATGATGGACGCATTAGAAAACTACCTGGACTATAATATGATTCTACGAGATATGAAAGAAATGGGCGACGATGAAACCTTCAGAAAACAAGCCTTCGTTTTACAGGCCCTACGTATGGTAATAGACGCAAGATCTAAACCTCTTTGACACAATGTAACCCATATATGAAAAATAGCGACTCACACATGCGGCAAACATCCCCGAAAAGAGGCGCATTTTAAAGATATTTTTGGATAACGATGTTCTAGGAATCTCTTCTGGACAGGTTTGGACCAAAAAATATTCTGGGATGTTTTGTTTACACAATGAATAGGATATTATCATACCATTACTGCAAACCGGCCCACACATTGTCTGTGAACAACTAGCAAGATTCCTCAACTCAATTACATCTGAGAGCATTGGACGCGATTATATTCTTGGATCGGAGACTGGCAAGGGAGAGGCTGGAATCACAGCAGCTCTAGTGAATGCTATGATTCATGAAACTCGTGATTCTCTGTATCAGCAAAATTTACTCGGAACACTTCAGAAGCTGAGTTTAAGGTATTTTTTGAAACGTTTAAAGTTTGCTCACGAAACTGACTTTTTTTTTTTTTAAAAGACGAAGCGCTCAAACTACAATGAACAACTTGAAAGTTCTTGAATTCCTTCATACCTTATTGGAGAAATCAGATTCTCTGAGTGATTACAGCTGCGAATATGGAACTGCCTTGTTTATGAACCTCTGTTTGAGGACAAGTGGGAGAAAACAGTGTCTGGTTAATCCAGTTAGAACTGTGGAGACTCTAATCGGATTGCTTGAAATCGATAGCATGCAGGTGCTTGAAAATTTACTCTATTTTTTTTTTCTTGATGGTTATACTGATGATGCTCATTTTTCAACACTTTCCTAAGATTCAAACATACGTAAATGGCGCCCTCTACTCTCTTCTATCTGAACCAGATTTCAGAGAATGCGCCAAAACACTGCGTTTGAACGAGTCCCTCTTGTATTTGCAAAAGAATGCAAATGAGCAAGTGAAGGGACAAATCAATTTCGTGCTGGAACAAATGTACACAACGACTAGCGCCGATCAAAACCAAATTGATGACAATATTTCAGAAGATGGAGAAGATGAAGATGAAGAGGACGATGACGATGATGAGGTATCTTGGAAGATTTGGACCAAACTGAAATGAAAAAAAAATAACTTAAAAAAATCTTCGAAAGGAGCAAGAGCCAGAAGAAGATTTTGATCAGCTTATTCCCTCTTTTCCCCGCGACAAGGCCGGAACGGATATCCTCCTGATCTACGCGAATCCAAACACAAACGCAGCTTTGACATCAAGATCGCATTCTCGGCTAACTAAACGGAGTGGAACAGGTGGACTTGCTGGAGTTGTCTCAGATGAGCCACTGCGCAGGTCAACAACGACTCCTTTCAAAGGAGCCCCGGCAATACACGAAATGAAGAGACCTAAAACTCCAACTATGAGATCTATTACACCTGTATTGAAAAAAAATGATGGAAATAAGAAAGCAGCTGCATCCGTTTTGGAAACAACTGTAGCTTGGCCGACAGAGACCAACGTTGCTGGATCTGTGGCAAAAGGCAAAAAGCCTGTAGGAAATGTTCCGGTGACTGAAAACGAGTTAGTGACATTCGAATTTTTTTTAACAAGACACTGTTTTGATTCGGCTTTGTTTACAGAATTCGTGAATTTAACACGGGTTTCTCCACGAGACCCAAGCTTGCCAGAACGCCAATTAACTAAATCTACTTCAATTCTCTTTTGAAACAAAAAGAGCCCTAGATTTTGGAAATTTGAATTGTGATTTTATTACTGGTTGCTTGTCCGCTTCTAATCGTTTGATGCCAATAAAGAAACAAAGTCTATCAAAAACAAATAAAATTAGATCAGCTGATTTTTAAATTGCTGATGCTTAAGCACCTTCGTAGTACACGCGATTGTCAGAGGGGTCTGTGCAAGCCTGATGAAAGAATCAAAATAGCATCCCACCATCGAATAGAAAAACTTACAGCGAGCATTTCCTCCACTTCCTCCATACTAAACGGTTCACCTTCTGTCATCATGAACCGCTTCAAATCCTCTGGAAGCAAATACCCCTTCTTTTCAGCATCCAGCGAAACAAACGCGCGAAAAATCTCTTCTTCATCGTTCCGAATCGCAGCGTTCGAACTGAAAACTTGTGTGCTACAGAGTTTAAAGAATTTATCGTATTGGATGTATCCTGTTGGTTCCTCCTCTTCCATCTGGAGAAATGATTTCAAAAAAGGATTCTGATTAGATCACTTTTAAGAGAAGCTGACTGAAGCTGATTCATCTTTTTTTATATCTCTGTCTTTTTTTTTGGTACCTCTTTGACCCATGTTCTTAACTGTTCTTCACTTGGGTTGACTCCAAGAGATCGAATCACTGTTCCAATTTCTCTGACTTTTCAAAAAAGAAAAGTTATCCATATGGTGCAATGGCGATCCAAATGTTAGTTTGTACCATCGCAGGTGCCGTTGTTCGCCTGATCGAAGGTGTCGAAAGCTGAATCAAGTTTGAGAATCAATTTTAGCCCCCCAAAAGAAAGAAAAGAATCAAATTTACCGTACCGCTTTTAATTCTTCTGACAAGATTCGCGTCGAGATTCGACATGGTTTTTGTTAACGGATTTTTAAATGTAGTATAGGTAGTGAGCTCTTTTTTTTGTGTCTGGACAAAAAACAGACAAAATAAAAAAACACAAAACGGATGGCACGCACGAAAGCAGCAACACCAGCAAAGAATCCACGACAGAGCATTCCATCTTCAACTTCTCCAAAGAGAGCTACAAAGAGTTTGGTGCTTTTTTTGGGGGGGTTGTTTTAGTTGTTGTTCAAAAACAGATTGTTGACATTTTTTTTTATCTCAGCTGTCCCGAAAGCGACAAAGAAGCCACATCGATACAGACCAGGAACTGTCGCTCTTAGAGAAATTAGAAAGTACCAGAAGGGCACAGATCTACTGCTTCGGAAGCTGCCCTTCGCGCGTGTGGTAGGAAAACCAGCACCCCCCTTGCCTAGATTCAACATTAATTCGGATGTCCGCGTACTTGAAAATGAGAGTAGTTTTGGACTGGTGGGATAACGAATTGGATTCCGGGATGTGTCTTTTGATTTTTGGTGGATTGATGAAGGGACTCGGGTCTTGGAATTTAGGAGCTGATATTCCGCACCGCCACTTACTCTCCCCACAACCACCCACGAACAACACACAAACCTGCCTCCAAAAAAAAAATTAACCATTGATTCAATTTTTCATTTGGAAGGTCCGTGAAATTGTCCAAGAATATACCAAAGACAGATTCGACCAAGAAACCGGTCTCCGTCTCCAAAGCACAGCAATCATGGCACTCCAAGAAGCTGCTGAATCTTTCCTGATTCATTTATTTGAAGACGCAAATTTGTGTGCTATACATGCAAAACGTGTGACGATTATGCAAAAGGATATCCAACTGGCGCGTCGTATTCGTGGAGCGTATGGGTACCGAGGACTCGCGTAGAAGAAGAGGATGATGAAGGGGGCTTGTTCTTTTGTTCGTTTTTTTTTGGACTCTGCTGTGTGTTTTTTTAGTGGGGGGAGGAGGGCTGTGGATGGTAGAGATAGATGCCTTCAAATGAGTCTGTCTCGTCCAGTCTCTAGTAGTTCGTCGCTCGTTATAATATTTATTAAAATCTGAATTCATCTTGAAAATGACAAATCTATCTCTTGAAGCTGAGAGTGCACTTTTCGAAGCCGTCTGCGCCACAAGACCCATCGGTACCTTGAAAAAAAAACCTACAAAAAACACCTTCTGCTGCAGTTTTTTTGTTAAATCCTTTCGCACGATGGTAAACCAGGCCTCCACAAGCATTTTCGAATGATATCGATCCTCAAAGCCGTAAACGCCCACACTCCCCATGGATCTGCATACATTTCATCGAATCAACTATGGAAAAGTTTGGCTGAGACGTATGACCTACCGATGCTTGATTCAGTGGTGTGTGTATGTGTATGAGTGGCCAGAGAAAACTTGAAATACTCAACGATTCAAAAATTGACCAGTCCAACGAACACGCCATTGCTCTTGAAGAATCGGAATTCAATCTTCCCTCTGACTTCGTACCTCCTTCTCCTCCTCCTCATCGTGGAGAAGAGCCGTTACAACACAAACTGTCTATCGCAATCAATCATGACTTGTCACCACCGTCAGCAGCGCCAGCCCAAAGCCACAAAAAACGCAAACTCAGTACATCATCTACCAACTTCTCAATATCAGCTCCAGGGGGAGGAGGAGTAGGACAGGCCAACTTTGATCCATCACCAACACGGCGTGATTCCATCAGTAACCAATCAGCAGAAACAGATCCACGGACTCCACCGTCTGCATCTGCTGCTAGTTGTAGTAGTAGTAGTGCCGCTGCGTTCATGCGAGTTGCAGAGGAAGGTTTGACTACTCCCTTCCATCATCAAATAGAGACTCCTTCCGTTAGCACTACAGCTGGTGGGGTTGCAGCTGTTATTGCTGCTTCCACGCAGTCAGCTGCAGCGACAGCAGCAGCAGCTGCTGCAACAGCATCGGCGAAAAAACGCGGTCGCCCAATAGTCAGTTCAGAAAAGAAGAGTAAATATATGCTCAAGAAGGAAAAGATGGAGCGTGAGCGTGAAGAGCAGATGCAACGCGAGAAGGACGAGCGGGAGAAACGTGGCGGGGATTCCAACATTAGTGGTGGCTTGAATACAAGTACTGATGAGGGCAAAAAAGGCTCTGTTATTGAAAAGGAAAAGAGCAAGTACATGATCAAAAAGGAATTGCTCGAGAAGGAACGAGGGGAGAAGGAGAAGGAAATGAAAGAAAAGAGAATGAAAGACCGAATCTCGAAAGAAAAGGAACGAAACATTAGAAACTCTGAGGAGGATGAAGAAAGCAGGGGCGACGCCAATTCTGAAGCGATACCCGAGGATGATGATGGTGAGGAGGAAGAGGAAGAGGACGATGAAAGTGATTTCGAGGATGATTACGTGGCTGCAAGGGCAAGCAGTGTGTCGAGTAGCAGGAAAGTTGGAGGAGACGATGATGAATCAACTTCAGCAAACCGGCGGAGACCTCGACGAAAGTAGTTTTGATTAACTCACAAGGATTTATTTCAACTGTCAAATAATACAATGCCGTTTTGGATCGATTTTTGATTACTATATCCCACTCTTTTTGTAACTCGCCGACATTTTCCCTACAACGGATCCACTTATGCCAGATTGGGCTTGATAACTTTTTGCAGCGATCTCATGAGGTGCTATAAACTCAGAATCTGCTGCAGCAGGTTTCGGTTTCCGTTCATACGCAATGTTGGTTCGCGGATCTTTGATGATGTTGACGGGTAACGAAGATGATAAAAGGGAAACATTGTGAATAGGAGATGTATCTGCGTAAAAGTAAAAAATGAGCATCAAATGTGTCCTGGCACAGTGTTTGTGGTGACTCACCCTCCTCTTCCTCCTCTTCCTCCTCCTCAATTTCATCGGTCAGGTATTTATCCGCTCCATCATCATCGGTATCTATGCTGCTGCCTTCATCCAATGAAAATATGTCTTCCGTTTTTCCAAATACAACTTTTGCATTATTTGGCGCAGCGGGGCTAGGCATACTCTTTCCACCACTGCCACCAAAACCCGTCTTTAGACCATGCAGTTTCTTGTTTGGCGGCACATTTGATGATTCTTTTGTTGATTGTTGTGTGGTGGGGTCGTTGTTGGTGGCTGATGTCGATTCCTTAAAGTGAACTTTTCGGCTCACAGACCCACTCGAGCTAATATTTTCCCTCGACGCCGAATTCGATCCCGACGAGACGATACCAGGTGTGTAGGCGGCGCTAGCCAGAATTGGCGAAGGAGGCGAAGTAGCGCCGATCCGTCCACTGCTCAGATGCTGCGACAGCAGGGAGCCTGGCGCGCTGCTGCCTGATGCGAGTGGTTCTTTTGCGATGACTTGGTTCGAAGCAGTCGAAGCCGAAGCCGAAGTCGACGCCGTCTCGCACTCGCCGCCCGCAGCCTGGATGCGGTCGCACAGCCACGCGCACTCCGCCTGGGCGCGCAGAATGCGTTCTTCGGCGTCGCTGAGCAGCGCGTCTTTGAACGCCGCAAACGTCTGCCGCAGCGCGAGGCGGCGCGCGTGTTTGTCGCCGACGCGCAGCGCGTGGCTGGCCGCATTCTGATTGGTCGGCGGCGGCCCGACGGCGATGCCGCCAAAGCACTGCGACGTGGTCTCTTTCTCCTTCTGTTTGCTCTGCTCCTTCTGCTCTGTCTGCTCTTTCTGCTCCGTCTGCTCGGTCTCGGGTCCAAGGCCATCAGTGGACAGCGTATCGCCGCAGTTCAAGCAAACAAGCGTGTCGGCGAGGTCGAGTGCAACGGGCGGGACTTGCTAGTGGGTGGGTGTGTTGGTTTAATAACGAACAAGCCAATGCATGCGCTGCTTACAATGTGTTTCTCATCGACAACTCGTTTGCCGTTGTCGTCAGTGTGGCTGTAAATGCGAATGTTTGAGCAGGAACACGTCGTCGTCGTCGTGGTGACGGCCGTTGGCGAGTTTGGCATAGTGGTGGAGATGTAATGTTTATTCTTTTAAATTAATTAATTCTTTTTTTTTCCAAATGATTGTGAGCGAAGCTGGATCGACAGAGTCGCTCGCTGTGTCAAGTCAAGAGACACTGGTTGATCAAGATAACAGTAAGGATGGCGATGGAGGCAAAAGAGTCGGTGGGAGACGGATGAAGCGGAAGGTGGCATCAACTGCGTCGTCTGACTCGGAATACTCTGGCCCAGAATTGGACAATGAAAGCCAGGGCGAAATACATGAAGATTCGGAAGATGATGATGTAGGCGACAGTGATGTGCCGCAACAGAATCCAGACAGGGCTGCACCAAGTCCATCAACATCTGGATCAACCAAAAAGGGATTCATTTGCTCATTCTGCAACAAATCCTTTGTAAAGAATGCAAAGCTTAAACTGCATCTCCTCAGTCACACAGGCGAGGTAACAGTCGCATTCTTGGGGCTCACTTATCTGAAACCAACAACCCCTTGAACAGAAACCATTCAAATGCACACATTCAGGATGCAACAAAGCATATAGTCGGAAAAACCATCTCGATGTCCATATGCTATCACACGGTGGATCGATTGAAGCTCGGAAACCCTTCAAATGCACATTTGGATCATATTCCGCAAACGATCAACAGGAATCTGATCAGGAAGTTTCGCAGGACGACGATGATGATGCAAAGTCCTTGACATCAACCGTATCTCGGCTGGTCAGAAACGGTAGTGACGTGGTTGAAGGACGGTGTACCGCACGTTTCAGCAGTCTCTACCATTTGAATCGACACATGAAATCCCACACCGATCCGTTGCCTCACAAGTGTACTTTCGAGGGATGTAATTACTCTTTTGCGAAGCAAGTGCAACTCAAGAAACACGAGACGACGCACACGGGCTTGTTGCCATACAAATGCATCCATGATGGATGCGAGAAGCGATTCCCCAAAACTTCGGCCATGCTCGAACATGTTGCAAAGAGCCACTCAAGTAATGATGCTTTGTCTCTTTTTTTTCATGGGAACTACGAATAATTGATACCAATAATCATATGCAGAGGAATCAAGATACCTTTGTGGTCAACCAAATTGCAAAGCATCTTTCCCCAAATGGTCTCTCCTCCAAGCACACATCAAACAAGACCATAAAGTAATTTGTAAACAATGCAACAAGACCTTCACCACAAAATATAGTCTCCAAATGCATCTCAAGACCCACCTTCTCGAAGATCGAACCGTATTTGCTTGTACAGTTGAAGACTGTGGAAAAGTTTTCATGACTGTATGTATTGATACCCGTTCTATATATTCATTTTCTGATCTGTGCTTTACCCCAGAACTCAAACTTGAAAACACACATCCGGACCAAACACGAGCTCTTGAAACCATACAAATGTAACGCGGATGGATGCACATCCGAATTCGGTCACAAGCACCTACTTACGCGTCACATGAGGCTCCACGTCACTGTGCCTGAACTTGCCCCAACAACAACAACAACAACCGACAACAACAAGAAAAAGAGGAAATCAAGCAACGCTCAACACGAAAACTTTGTCGATGGATCCGAGATTGCAACCATCACTGGAGAACCCTCATGGCTTCTTTCAGACAAGGACAAACAAATATCGTGTCCGCATCCAGGATGTCATGCACGATTCAGTCGCGAATATGATTTGAATCGGCATTTGGATAGTGTGCTGCATACGGGTGCCATTCCGATTGAGTGTGGCGTTTCGACGTTTGGGAAGTCTGTCAGTCTTGAATGCAGAGTGCTTGGGTGTCATCGGTTGTTTGCGACTGATGAATTGTTGCAGCGGCATTTGGAAGATGTTCATCAAGTTGGTGGAGGGTTTTAGATAGTACCAACTGCGTTTTTTTCAAATAAGAATACACTTCTATTGGAATACGCGACTAAAAAAAGAAACTTAAAACAATTCTCGACAAAAAAAAAGAATTAATTAGGAGACCACGAAGGAGACCACGCTTGATCTTCATCAAAAGAAGCGCGACACCAAATTTTAGCTCCAGCCTGCTGTCCCCTCACCCGTTTCCACTTTTCTTGTGCACGTTCAGCCCAATCCTCTTCATCCAATTCAAAATTACTATCCCCAACTTCAAAATCATATTTCCAAATGAGAATCGTTGCCTTCTTGAGTACTTGGAATGGAAGAGCATTCCAGAAACAGAGTGTATGAGCAATTCCGTAACCAATTAATATCAACTCTCTCAATTTCGCAAGACTTTTATAATCCAAGATGGAATTTTCAGCATGGAACATTCTCTCACGGTTCTCATCGTAACTTGAATATAGTCTGAGCGTGTTCAGGTGAATACACATTCCAATGTCAAGATAATCTTGGTCGTTGATCATACAAAAGATATCCAAGAGTGTAAGATTCTCAAACAAATGCAAGTGCAGATACAGGGTATTTAGACATCCGTCATGTCCTTGTTCATTGTATTCGTACGCGTGTGCCATCAGACTTGTGATGGCCGCTTTAGCCGGCAAAGCCGCAATAAGATTATGCAAGGCCCCACTATCCGCAGAATTCGAACTAAACAGAGTCAAGCTTTTCAAGTTTGTCAAGGATTCAATAAAGGGAATATGCAATTTGTTGTTGGCTTGTTGCGCAACTTTTTGTCACGGAAGTCATTCCCTTCGACTGAGTGTATCGTGATCCTTGGATCAAATCGTAAGCCCGAACACACATATTCTCTTTGATTTTACCTTTCCACGACAGATTCCAATACGGGCTTTCACCCTCAACGTAAGGAAGCCAGCCTGTTTGACAGAGTTGAGAAAGGCTTTGCATAATCCAAGACAACCAAACCATTCTTTTCCAGGACTTTAATCTGGACCCATTTCAGCCATTTTGTAGTATCGCAGCAGTTCTGGGGGACTTGGTTCACCAGAGTTGATCATCATCACGTCAGGAAAATATACAAATTGTCAAAGACGCGAATACATTTAATTATACAATCTCAAGCAGATCCACTGCTGTGTCAGAGAGCGCATATACAGAATTATGCAGGATTTCGTGCGATGCTTTTTGGGAGATTACAACTTTCATTACAATCTTGGATGTGCACTCAAAAAAAGTCATTGCCACTGCCACTTTTCATTGAGGCCAAAACCCGCAATGAAAGAGGCACCTTGTATCTTTATTCGTCATTGGAATGCAAACGGAGTCTGTAGTTGCTGCTGCGCTGGAAGCAACAGCTGCTACAAGCACCGAGATGGCTTCAACCCCAAAGACAACTACAGAGACTAAATCTACGCTTCAGCCGCTCGAACCGCAAAATGAAACAGAGACGCCAAAGCTGGATAATTCAAACCTTCAAACCACGGCTCTTGGAGTCTCGGACTCGGAGAGCATTCAACCCACTTCAACACGTACACGCCGCATTCAATCCACCCGACCCACTGAATCTCCAAAAGCTTTAAAGAGGCTGGAAGTGACTACTGAGTCGGAACCTTGGGGTAATCCGACTGCCAACGTGTCCTCAGAAACACCTCCACCTTCACGCATGGCCTCGCCTCGAGCCGCAGTTCGCACGATGAAAGCATCTTCAACCGGCGGAGTGAATGGAGATGCAAATGGTCGGCAAATGGACACCGGCCTGTCCGCAACAGATATTTCGCAAGAGACAACGGCAGACAAGAAAGGTGTGGCGCTTCTTTCACGAACCTTATCTAATATGCTGACGCAATTATAGGTACGGGTACTCGAACTCGAATTCAGAGTGACATCAGAACAACCACACAACTTGCCGATTCGTTTACTGAATCCGCTAACGCTCCTGCCGAAACATCTTCAACTATCGTATCAGCAGAGAAAGATGAACCACACACAAGGACTGCAAATGTTCTTCAAGATTCATCGCAACTGTTGGAGATTATCACCACCTTCCAGTCCACCACGTCCGACGTTGGTGACATTCCAAAGACATCAAAACATTTCTCAAGTACAAGTGTGGCGGAAGACAGTGAAGTAACCCAAAAGGCAACTTCGGCCACTGATTCTTCTCAGAAATTTGCGACATACACTGCAGTTTCCACGGAAAATACGGAATTGGCTTTGAATGGGCTGGCGGCCACTTCAGATTTATTCAACTCTTCACGAGCGACTTCTGAATCCATTGAACGTACAAGTTTCAGTGAGGTTCCTACTCAGTCTGCTGTGGAATCAAGAGAAAATGATGGCTTCTCATTGTCGCGTCAATCCATTGCTGAAGATATTCCATTTCAAGATTCAATCACCACTCAGACGAACGAGGCTGCACCTTCTTCAGCTCTATCCAGGAAGACACTTGAAGAATCAACGACGGCTCTGAATTTGAGTGGATTTGCAACTACGAGTATTGCTTCCGGCGAAACATATAATCTGTTTCAAGAATATGTGGATCAAACTGGGAGCAACATAGATGCAACACCTACTTCTTCTGCTCTCTACCCCCAAAGTAGCGCAGTTACACATCAAATCACGGCAGAGCCACAGATAACCCAAGGCTTATCCGTAACCGAAAGTGCTGATGGTACGCTGGAAGGAACAACAACGCCAACTCTAAAGGATCGAGAATCATTGATTTCATCAACAGAGGTGGCGACATTGGAGAATACCCCAACGTCAACTCTCACCGCAGAAAAAGTGTCGTCAACTTCAACAGGAGAAGTGGCTGTCGAAACCATCGCAACGATTTCAGTGTTAGCTCGTCTTCAGGAAATTACGGAATCCTCTCGTACAAATTCAATTGACGTAGCTGTTTCAGCATCAAATTCCAATGAAGAACAGCTGCCCACGAGTAGTGCTCTCAATTCCGAACCAATTGCTAGCTTGGAATCAACGATCCTATCTCGGACTTTACCCAATTCTTCTCCTAAGTTCTTCAAAACCTTCAAATCAGGTATGTTTGCTCTGAAATTTAGGTTGGTGGACTTGAACCAACTTTTACTATTCGATAATTTTATAGAAGTATCCGAAGAAGCAGCCCCAAAAACGACTCCTGAAGATGTTGAGATCTCGACTATAAAGGCGACATCTCCAACTCTGGTGAACGCTTCAGTTCGACCAACAGCAGATGTCGAGCAACCTCGTGGCGAGACCGCTATCTCGAAGGATCTTGAAGAAATTAATCCAGCTACTACTAAGTTTGCGTTCCCCAGCTCTCCTATTTCCACTGTTGAATCATCCAAACCTACCGAGAGTGATGAACTACCCCGGGAAACTGCTGTTACAAATTCAATTATGCAATTATCCGAGTCAGAGAGTGGTATCGAAACTTTGGAGGTCACAGTTATATCTACTGCGACTTCTGTGACTCCCGATCCAGTTGTAGACCAATCTGGAAATCAACTGATCGGTGTTCCTCCACCTTCTTCATTAATTTCATCCATGGATTTGTCCTCGGAAACATCTGTTCCCCAGGAAGCTGCTGAACCAGGTCCCGTTACGAGTCTGGATGGTCTGACATCTGCGTCTCTGGTGGAAACCGAAGCACCTCTTACAGAGAATCCACTTCCAGAGTTGGTTTCAAAAGAAAGCAATGTTCCCAGTTTGGTTCCAATGACCGTGCAGGCGAATTCAGATGTTGATTCATCGGGGCCATCAAGGCCTAAACCGACGATTAAACCCACGGATGCCAACAATGAAGAGAATTCACCAATTAATGGCATTCTTGAGAATGAGTCTCGCGGGTCCGAGCCAAATGAACCTGCTTTGCCCACTGTTGATCTTTCTGAATCAGCGATAAAAACCCTGGATTCAACGATAGAAGAAAAGCTACCCAGTACTAGCAGTCTTGAGATTGAGCCGCGCACCACCCTGCCGAGCGAGTCCCCTTTACCAGCTGCTTCTGTTGGGCTTGAGGCTTCTGAACCAAATATCCAAACTGCAGCAATTACTCGCGTTCTCGAGGATGCGCTGCCGAGGGAGTCACCATTGCCAAACTCTTCTGTTTCACTTGATGGTTCTGAAATCAAAGCCACAGATCCAAACAGTGAAGTGAAATTCCCAGTTACTCGTGTTCTCGAAGATGAGTCTCGTGGATCGCTCCCAATCGAGACACTTTTGCCCTCCGCCGATGCTTCTGAACCAGCTATCCAAACTGCGAATCCAAACAGTGAAGAGATATTGCCCATCCCCCCCGTTCTAGAGGATGAGTCTCGTGGGTCTTTACCAAGCGAGTCTCCTTTGCCAGCGACTACTGTTGTACTTGATGCCTCTGAACCAATCGCCAAAAATGCAGATCCAAAGAGTGAAGAGAAGTTGTCATCAACTCGCGTTCTAGAGGTTGAGTCTCTTGGGTCGCTACCGAGTGAGTCGCCTTTATCCGCTTCCGATGCTTCTGAGACAGTCATCAAAACCGCGGATCCAAAGAGTGACGAAATGACGCCAATGACTCGCGTTCTTGAGGGCGAGTCTCGCGGGTCTTTGCCAAACGAGCCTCCTTTGCCATCAACTACTGTTTCACCTGATACTTCTGAGATCAAACCCACAGATCCAAACAGTGAAGCAAAATTACCAGTTATTCGCGTTCTCGAGGATGAGTCTCGCGGGTCTCTACCAATCGAGACAGCTTTACCCACTCCCAATGCTTCTGAACCAGCTATCCAAACCACGGATCCAAATAGTGAGCAGAAGTTACCCACCCCCCGCGTTCTCGAAGACGAGTCTCGCGGGCCTTTATCAAGCGAGCCTCCTTTAGCAGCAACTTCCGTTGTATTGGATGAGTCGGAAATCAAAACCGTGGATCCAAACAGTGAAATGAGGTTACCGATTGCCCGCATTCTTGAGGATGAGTCTCGTGCTGGGTCGCCACCAAGTGATTCGCCTTTGCCCACTCCCGATGCTTCGATCAGAAGCACAGATGCTAACAGTGAAGAGAACTCGGCAATTACTCGCGTTCTTGAGAATGAGCCTAGTGGGTCGCCACCAAGCGAGTCTCCGTTGCCAACGACTTCTTTAGTACCTGATGCTTCTGAAACCACTATTGATACCACCAATCCAAACAGCGAAGGACGGCTGCCAATCTCTCGTACACTGGAGAATGACACACTTACAAATACAACACCGATCTTGGAAGGTTCAAATTCCTCGTCACTAGATGTGGTGATTGTCGAACCGATGGCTGTTCCAGGTGTGGAAGTGGCGCAGGCTGTTGAAACTGCTGTGCTTGACTCGCCGAATCCAAAAATCATCAAAGAAGCTCGAGTTAGCACCATCGAAGTCTTTGTGCCAAAAACAGAAGCCGCAATTGACGCTATCGAATCCGCTAAAGCCAATCTACCTTCTTCAGAACAAACTGCAATTTCAAAACAGGAAGAACGCAACGATGCAAAGCAGCCTCCTCAAATGACCGAACCTGCTGCTGCGTTTCCTATTGATCAAGTCGATTCTGCTGTTGGTTCTGAAAAAGAGCAACCAGCAAATTCAAATTCCGGAAGTGAAGTCTCTGTGGCGAAGCCTTTGGGAAATATATCTGAAACTCCAAGTAGTCCTGAGATGCCCGTGCCACCGTTGTCTGAAAACCCCATTCCAGCTCTCGAGCCAAACTCTGTACCAGATATTCTTAAATCCAAGTCCACCGAAAATTCATCAACCCAAAATACTCAACCGAAAGACATTCCTTCTGAAAAGCCCATCGTGCAGCCTGAGGGAGAAAAAGGTAATTTTAAATTATTGAAGATTCTGACGAGCTGATGATGTTTTATTCAACAGCAGCAATCAATGTTGCGTCCATCAATGATTCGCCTGAACCTTCGAGTCAAATTGTGGAGGCCCCAGAAATTGATGGAACTTTGCAACCTGGAAGAAGTCGTATAAACTCTCAAAAGGAAGGATCCGCAATTAATTCAGCTGACCCAGTGAATTCTTCGTCTCCAGTAATCGAGGGCACGAAGGATCAACTGGATCAAGCATTGAACAACGGCCTGGATGAAGAATTGGAACCAAACAATCCTATTGATGAAACGAAATCCGCCATTATAATTGACCGACCTGTCCGGCCAGTTCCAAATGCCAACAACATCTTGGTAAAAGCCGCGGTTGACACCAACAACACAATTTTTCCACCTTCTGTTTCGGATCAAAGCAATCCTGGCCCGCAGCCTGGATCTGTACCGGGGGTAAAAGAACCAACCGATTCCACTCCAGGCTCTCTACCGGGCCTGGGTATATTTGGTGGTGGAAGTGATGTTGTGACTGATTCATCAGGTTCCCAATCAATTTCATCAAATCCAGTCATGACGGTTCTGCCAGTAGTATCTGGAGTGCTCGTCCTCATTGTTTGCGCCTTGTTTGCGGTGACAATGTACCGGAAAAGAAAATCCACCAAGAGAGCTTCCGGTGATATTGAAAAGGGCTCTGCATTACCTCCATTACAATCGATTGCAAGTTCTGGAAGTTTTTCTCAACAGCAGTTACCAGTTCATCCCAGCCAAGAGCTCGGATATTCTGCTCCAGAATTCGGTAGATACGAAGTGGAAAATCAGCGAACTGTAAGCCCTCCACCGATTTTACAATGGCATGATGTATACTCAGTCGACAATACGGAGATGGCATACGGTCAAGCTGTGGATATCCAAAGAAACCAGCAGCTTGGATATACTTCTGAAGTAAACCTTGAATCCAAGCGAGATGATGTGGAGGAAGGAGAGTTCGATGACGTGTTTGAGGAGCTGGAATCCGCTATCCCATTCTCAACAACTACTATTGATCGGAAAGCGGAAGAGGTGGTTAAACGAGATCAAGAAGAACGACGCGGGTACATTGAAAAACATGAATCAATGTATTCAGTGTCGTGGACTGTCTTCAGTACTATGGATAATGACGAGGATTCCCAAGAACTCAATCATGACCATGATCAATTTGATGGCCATGCTTCTGCGGACTCAGATGAATATTTTGACGAGAACAAGGAAAACGACGGTCCTCAGGATGAGTGGGTGGATCCAAGGATGACACTTCTGAGTGGAGTTGACTCCCAAGTCCTCGAACGCGATCATGAAGATGATTCTCTTGCTTCTGCGGATTCAGATGAATACTCCGTCGTAGGACGTAAGAAAATGATGGTCCTCAGGATGAATCTGTGGATCCAAGGATGACACTTATGAGTGCGTAGACCATAAGACTCCCAAGTCCTCGAACGCGATCATGAAGATGATTCTCTTGCTTCTAATGATTCAGAAGAATATTTCTACCAGTACGAGGAAAATGACGATGTGTGGGTGGATCCAAGAATGACAGTTTTAACCGTCAGCGACAGTTGATTTGTCGCGTGAAACGTACAGAGTCGCGAGATTTTTCCAACAGAGACACTATCATTGAGTGATTCCGGGGCATTTTATTATTTGTTATATCTAAGCATTAATAAAGCATTTTTGCATCCCACTTTTTTGCCTTGTCACACAATGTCCATTCCTTATCGAAAATGCTCATTCATCGAATATTCGTTGATGGGAAATTTAATGTTACACTAAAAAGCACAGCTTTTGAACCGAAAAGCTCTAGGTGGATGTTTCGAATTAGTGGAGATAAAGTTCTACATTCGATATACAAAAGATTCGTTCCTTAATTATCTTAAATCATAATCTCGAAATCAGAATTCTCCAGAGATGGTACACCTGTGAAACTCTATCTGAAACATTGTTCATTCATCGAAAAAATCTTATTCCGTTTTTCATTTATTATTCCCAAAGATACCTGTTTCCTTTCGTATGCCACCCAACAAAGCCGAAAATACTTCTATTTTCGAAAGTATTGGATCAATGTCTTTGTCTGAAGGAGTGACTACCACTGCAGAGCTTGAGACTAAGGTCCAGAATGCAGAAGTGACACACACTTCTGCACTTGTGACATCATCTATGGACGTTGTTGCATCATCATCATCATCATCATCATCATCATCTACGAGCCTTGTGGAAGTAGCAACAGTCAACTATGAATCATCGTCGCTGCCGGAAGTAACTGAAACGTCGATGGAAACTCAAAACGGGCAACCAGCAAAAACAACAGTTGTAACGTCAGAGACACTTGCTGCTGCAGCAACTACAACCAGTGAAATCGTTTCCAGCAGCATAACTGAGTCAGATGTATTCAGTATACCCGCTGCCACAACATCAACTGTACCAGAGCCCTCGCCGAATTTCGACCCGTTGTTGTTGTTTCACCTGTGGAAACTTCTCCAACTCTAGAAACGACGACGACGCATATCGAAACTATTCCTGCTCCTACTTCAACTCCAGAATCTACAACAACTCAGATTGTCGAAGTTCCTCCTGATATCCCACCGATCGATATCATTATTCCAAAACCCTCACCCACGGAACCACCAAAGCAGCCAGAGATACCAGTTCTTCCGAATCCCATAACAGAACCCCCGAAACCCAGCAACGTACCAAAACCGGCTCCTATCCCACCTGTTGTGTCACAACCACCTGTTGAACAACCAGGTAAATATAAGGAATATTTCATCATTCATTCATTCTAATCATTCATTGTCGCCAGAAAAACCCCTTCCACCAAAACCAACAATTCCAGCTGTGCCGAATCCCCCAGAGGCCCCAGTGCCAAGTTCCAAAATCGACGTTGCCTACAAAGCCACCAGTAGCAAATCCAGCAAATCCAACAATTCCAACAACTTCCAGCAAATCCAGCAAATCCGGCAAATCCGGCAAATCCAGCGAATCCAGTAAATCCAGCAACTGGTAACGGGTCTGTGATTTCCCCTGCCGCAGCCGTGTCAACAATAGAAACACGACCAATTCCAAAGCCACAAACGGAAGTGGACAGTTTGATTCCCATTCAACACGATGGCAAAGATGCAGCTGTCGTGATCAATCGACCAGAGACGCCAGCGCAAGATGCCAACGCGAGTCAGTCCGCAAATAGGGCTGAATATTGGATTTGTTCCAGCCTATGCAGCAGCAGAATTCGGGAGGGTCCGAGCTCAGGATCCAGTTCTGGAGGAGGGTTCGGGACTGTACCTGCATCTGCTGCTAAGCCGAGTACTACCACGGGGTCGACGAATAACTTTATTAGCACCACCGCTCCATGTGCCTGTGTTTGGTGGGAATAATGACGTTACCAATCAACCGGCTGCAATTCAGCAATCTTCAACAAGCAATGTTTTAGCGACCACAATTCCGTCTGTTGCTGGAGCGTTCGTTGTGGTTGTCTGTGCGGCTTTCGCGGTGAACTATTACCGCAAGCGACGCGCATCCACGGGGTCTATCCCAACCCTGACATCTTCTATGGACCTTGAAAAGGGAATTCGTCAAAATCGCAAGCAGTCTTTTTCGGTGGCTTCCAACCCCATTATGGAAGCTGGACGAATCCAAGTTCACTGTTGATGCACCACCGCCGCAACCACAACCGCTTCAATTTCAACCACTACGTGGGCCCACGGGCGCCCGCAACTCCACCTCCACCTCCACCCCCGCTCTCATTTTCTGACCCACATCAATCTCCCCGATCCTCTGGCGACACAAGAATGGAGAGTCAGGCAACCAGCCGGTTCCCTTCAACAATCACAACAATCACCACAACCACAGACTTTTCTCAAGATGTTCAGTACAGAGTTGCTGTATCTGAATCTACAAGTCTTGATGACGACGATGACGAAGACCAAGACAATCAGTTTGACGACGTGTTTGAGGAATTCGAGACTGTGATTCCAACGCTTGTCAAAAAGAAGGTGCAAGAGGTTGTGCAAAGAGAGAAAGAGGAGCGGGATGAGTATATTGATAAGCATGATTCCATGTGTTCTGTTTCTTGGACTGTGAGCGATGCAGATACTGAAGCGGATGATGGCGGTGGTGGTGATGTGGAGGTTGGGCAGAGTTCAACGAGTCTTGATTTGGATTCGGTTGTAGGGCGATATGGTTGGGGGCTGGACTCTTCAAACAGAGATACATTGAAGTATTGAAAGTAAGAAAAGGGAAGGGGTCGTATCGCATATTCATTTTTACTTTGTTTGCAATTTTAAATATATCAAATGCAATTCTCTGAGTTTTATGTTCTGTTTGGCTTGTTTTTACCAGCGATAGCCGCAGTTTTCCCCAGTAGCCATTGTGCATCCATGAATAACGGGAAGCGCATGTCCAGGACAGAAGCACTTTGCACTGCGTGAGCAATTGATGAATATGATGAAAAAGACACTAAAAAAAGTATATCAGCAAAAATAAGTCACCACGCTCTGCAATCGCCGACACTCTTGACGGCTGCGTCTTCACATCTGTTGCACGCGTTTAACGTGGGTTGTCGAAGTTTCAAAGAAATCTTACCCTTCCAGAGCGCACTTGAGCGCTTTCTTTTGTGTTTCGGCCGCCTTCGATGAGGCCTTCGATTTTTCCATTGTTCAAGTTTACAAGTTTACAAGTTAAAGCCATAACCTTTATTTGAAAGGCACAGCAATCAATCTAAACAAAAACAAAACCAAACTTTCTAACCAATAACATCTACCATGGATGCATGCACCCAGCCTTCCTGTCTTCCCAAAAGAGCTTTGCACCAACCCTCATTATTTGGCATTGAGGTAATATAAAGTCTCTGGCCCTCCACAATCGACAATTGTCCTTCGTTTTGAGCAGTATGATTGCGAACCGCGCGATAGAATCCCGGAACAGCCGAAACAACAAACTTGGGTCTTTGAACCGCAAACGTGGGGGTTTGGAGGCAGGTTATCCAAGTCCCTCATTGGTACATTGGAGGATGATGAAGTACTGTCATATGCCGGAAGGGGAGCCGCATCAATATGGTCAAAGCGGGTATAGCTGCTTTTTGGTTCAGCGGCGTCAGGGGCCGACTTCTTCGGGTTGCGGCGCGAATAGACGAAGCCGCCGGCAACGATCGCGACCAGGAGCACGCCGCCGACGGCGCCGCCAATCACGGCAATGTTCGGACCGCCGCCGCCCGGACTCGCCGGCGAAGATGCGGGCGTGGTTTGTGCCGCTGCCTGCGTCGCCACGGCCGCCTGGCGGGTCGCCGCCGTCTGCGCCTGGCTGGACGGCGCGGCGGCGGCCGCAGTTGTGGCGGCGGCTGCGGGCGGCGGCGCCGCTGTGGGGTCGTTCGCGGGCGGCGGCGGCGGCGGCGGCGGCGGACTCGCGGCTGGTCTCGGGCAGCGCCACGGGCACGGAGACGGTCTCGAGCCACCAGAAGCCGGTGATGAACTGCGCCGCGTACGCGTAGCGGTTCGGCGCCTTGAGGAAGCACTGGCTCTCGGGCGGCTTGAACACGCCGACGGCGCAGTCCGCCCGGCCCTGGCAGCTGCGCAGACACTCGCCGCGGCTCAGCGACGGCACGGGGTTCGGCGCCGGCATGTCGTAGAAGTTGGTGAAGTCCGTCCCCGGCAGCGTGAACCCTTCTGTCACTAACATCTCCTCGCGGCTCCTACTTTGGGCGTTTTGGGCCAGCACTGCTTGCTAACCGTATCGTACTGTGAAGAACTGTCCATTATAGGACCGCGCAAGAGCAATGCAGGCGTCTGAACACAGGCTGTCACTCCTGAATCAAGCCCAATCAAGCGTGGACTTACCAACATTGGCCAGACCCGGCACCCCTCCATTGATCAGATCAAATTGATCAAAGTCGGCTCCATATATCTGTCGACTTCTTACAATCTGCTGTTGTCCCAAAACCCCTACAGCAACAAATGTAGCAAGGGAGATGAACTGCATAAAAAAAATTTGATTTTGATCTTTTCGTTTTGATTAAAAACTTAAAATATTTTTATAACGACATCTAGCATTGATGCGTGTAATGAGCCCGTTTCTCGAACAAGGAATCCTTTGTACCAGCCACCCTTATGTGGATGTCGACGTGACACATAGTCTTTGATTTTCAGCAACATACATTCGCGCGGTAGAATCCAGGCACAAAAGAAACCGTTGCTCGAGATGCATTAAATGCAGGTGGACTATGTAAGTTCATCTTGCTTGTAATGTGGAACTCAGCATCATCAATTGAATAAATTGGTGAACTGTGTGCACCAATGCACAGACGCTGTCAACCATTGCACCAAAGACGAAAAACAAGTACATATTAACAGAATAGTCTAAAAAGTAGAAGGACCCCAACAGCCACCAACAATGTTTACCCAACAACGCCTAGCATAGACACATGTACCCCAACGCCTTACACCACCCGTCTTCGTTAGGCACCGACGTGACGTAAAGCCGCTGCCCTTCAACGATAGTCAACTGTCCCTCACTTTCAGCCGTATGGTCCTGAATCGCACGGTAGTATCCAGGAACATTGGAAACTACGATATTAGTTCGAGGAGGCAAGAATGCAGGTGGACTCTGTGGCAGGCGATCTTGCTTCATCACAAGTCCACTTTCGTATGCAGGTAGAGTCGAATCTTCATTTCGCGACGCACCACTTGGTTGTCCTAATGCCGTCGTTGGAGAGTTGTCATCTGTTTTCCTGTAGCGCTTGAAGTACACAAACGCTCCAACACCCAGAATCAAGAGGAAGAGACCACCTCCAACACCTCCTCCAATGACTGCACCATTTAAGCCTTGATTCTCAGAGGATCCCGCTGGGATCGCAGTAGTCGAAGTTTTAACAGCAGATGCGGTTAATTTCTCAGGCAACTTTGTCGTCTGGATTTCTTGTGCTGACGCCGTGGAAACACCAGTAGTAGTAAAGGCAATAACAGGTGCATCGGAAGTTGGTTGGACCACCACGGGGGTACGGGGGCGGTCTGAGGCGGAGGCGGAGGAGGGTTAATCGTTTCAATCCATATGTAGCCAGTGACAAAGTTTCTGCCAGGTAAAAATTCCGAGGACAGCATAGGAGCTTTGTGGAAGCATTCGCCTGTTGCTCTCTTGTAAACGCCAAACACGCACCCACTCCGGCTGTTGCACAGGCGAACACAGTCTGACGCACTGCTTGCTGTCACAGGGTTAGGGGCGGCCATGTTGTACCTGTTGGGAAAATCGGCGTTCGCAATGAACAAGTTGTCTCCAGCAACATCACTTCCAGTACTCAAGAGCGGGGTCTTGGGCCAACAGATGTGATTTGTCAGATCGTATGAAAAGAAAGAGCCTGCAGATTCTTTGGTCAATGTAATGCAGGAATCTGCGATGCGTTTTTTTTGCGTCTTATGAGCTTATTTTTGGATTGAAAACTGATGTAAGTTTTACCGACGGTGGCGATATTTGGCACGGACGATATCGAAATCCCAAAACTCATAGCCAAAGATTTGTCTACTGCCTACGATCTGTTGCTGTGCAAACGTTTGGGTCACGAGGCTGGAAGCAAGGATGAGAAGTGAAGGGCGCATAGAAATTTCCAGAGAGATTTGTCTCGGACATTTGTGCCATTATAAAATTGGCCCAGAATAACTTTTGGTGGAGTTTTCACAAGATTCATGTGCAAAGATTCGCAAATTTCAATATCGTTTTATGCAAATGCGATTATGATACATTTAAAGTCTAATTCGAGCCTGCGCAGATTTGAGAGACTTTATTCAGACGTATTCTATCGAGCTGACGTATTCTATCGAGCTCCAACTGATAGAAACAAGTTCACCCAACAACGCCTAGCTTAGACGCAGGTACCAAACCCTCACGCTCAAGTGACGCCTTACACCACCCGTTTTCGTTAGGCATCGACGTGACGAGAAGCCGCTGGTCTTTACTGAACGTCAACTGTTCCTCATTTTCAGCCGTATGTTCCTGAATCGCACGGTAGTATCCAGGAACAGAGTTAACAACGCTATATTCAGGCGCAGAGTTAGACGTCAAAAACTCGGGTTGACTTTGTGCCAGTCCATCTCGTTCAGTGTCGCGTTCAACTCCGGAGATTTTAGTTTGGTCCTTCTTGTTGCCTGGTTTCTTGTTGCGTTTGAAACACAAAATCCCACCGACAGCCAGAATCAATAGGACGAGACCGCCTCCAACACCCCCTCCAATGACTGCACCATTCGAGGCTTTATTGTCACTAGTAGAGAAGGAACTGGTACTGGCAATACTGTCCATAGCAGGAACGCTTTTTCCATTTTCCGGTTTAGGCTGATTGGGAACATTTGCCTGAGGCGGCGACGAGTTACCATTTTCCTGAGGCGGTGGCGACGACGAGCTCGTTGTTTCAATGTACCCAGAAACAACATTTGCGGCTTTTGCCGGGTACGGAGCCTTCAGGTAGCATTCTCCAGTAGCTCTCTTGTAAACGCCAATAACGCACCCAGCCCGATTGTTACAAGAACGAACACAGTCTGTCGTGCTACTCGATGAAACAGGGTTAGGAGAACCCATTTCAAACGAGGATGGAAAATCGGCGTTTGGAATGAGCAGGTTGGTGCCTACAACGTCGCCGAGCCCTCCGGATGTTGAACGGGGGTTCTTGGGCCAGCAGCGTCGAATTTGTGAATTGTAAGCATAGAAAGTGCCTCCCATTTGCTGTGTCAATCCGATGCATTCATCTAGGTATTGTATTTTTTTTGTCAGCGAGTTTTGTTGTGGATTGTAATAGCTTACCGAGATCGTCAATATTTCCCACACCTTCAGAGACGAGGTCGAAGCCCAAAAAGTCATATCCAGCAATTTGTCTGATTGACGTTCTTTGCTGAAACGTTGGCGTTGCCAGGATGGCAATCCAAATCAGCATGATACTAGCGATTTCCATTTTACAAAGAACCGAAAAAATCGAAGTTGCATTTTATCACCTGAACCGATTTTCCAGGTGGAAATGCTAGAAATGCCGTGCTAAAACTCAAAGGCTTTTGGGTTCTGTGAGTCTGTGAACCTCAGTTCAAATAAGTAAGTGTCTCTTGATTCACTGAGGTAGACTGGTAGATTTGTTATAATTTGTGAAAGAATGGATGTGACAATGCGCTGAAGATGTTTTGATAAAGGGATTACGTGCATTTATTTCGTTGGTTTATTGCTCACACCACCACCGGCCGAGCTTTTACGCCGATCCGAGATTTCTTGAGTAGTTGGAAACCCAACATCCCAAAACCCTTCCGGTGTATCCGGAACGCCAAATTTAGCTCGGTGCCTGGACACTGTTTGCAAATGTGAATCTCCCGATCCGGGAACATGGCCAAGTTCGCGAATTGGAGGAACATGACCCGCAGCTACATAAAACTAACAGCACAAAAAAAGAAAAGAATCAGAAAAGGCAGACAACAAAAAAGCATGAAATACCTCTGAGCAACAAGGGCAATCAACCGCGTGGAGTTTTTTCCGTTCATCCTTGTCCCGAACAACCTCCTGGTATTTAATCGGTTTAATAGGTCGCGGAGTTGGAAGTTTGAAAGCAGAATCATCCTTGACTCCGAAGCGAGCGGTTGGGTTTGATGGTGCCTTTGTAGCGCTTCCAGCTTTAGTAGCGGTTTGGTATTCAGAAATTTCGACTTCACACAAGAGTGATTCTTGAGAATTATTGGACGCAACCTCCGGATGAATGTTGTTCTGTTTGGGCTCCTCAACGTGGAACTGCCGTACCGGAATCTCAATATCTTTGGTGGGAGGAGGTGATAATTTCTGCTTTTTGGAAATAGGTCTTTGAGATGGAATCTGAGTTTCATCTGGATCCACGAGTCTCTTGGATTGCTGAATGGGGATTGATGTGTTCTCCGGAGGTGGGTGTGTAGTCATCATTGAACTGCCCTCCACCGTGCAAGAACGTCCGATTCCAGCAACTTCCAAAAGCTTTTGCATCCATCGATCCTCAACTTCAACTGCTCTCGATAAAAGAGCCGCGTTTTCCCTTTGAAGATCTCGAACAATTGATGTATAGCTTGCTACTTCAACTTCACGTAATCGTTCCACTTCAGCCAGCCTGATTCTGAGTCTATTGTTTTCAGCGTTGAGAGTGGATGTCAGATCGGACTCGAGAGCATCAATTTGTGGGTCATTGACGTTGATGTTGTTGATGGAACTTGGATGTTTGAGTAACAACACACGCAGCTTCTTGATCGCCTTTGAAAGTTTTGTCTGGCATTCGGTGAGTTGTGTTTCGAGAGACGTTTGAAGTACAGTTGCAGTGTCACTTGATTAATGTTAATCAGGCGGGCCAATTGCATTCAACAGAACGCCGCTAACCGGTATCTTATAAACTCGGTACGTATCGATTCACAATCTCGTTGAGACAAGCGTAACGCTTCCGTTACAGAGTGTATGCTTTCGGAACATGATTTTTGCAGGGCTAGGATGAGTAAGAGGACGGTAAACAATCAGTCAGTGTCCCAACCCAAAAAATCAAAAGAGAAACGGGAAAACCTTGTGTTTCGATAATGTGTGCCTGAGTTAGTTTGGACAAAAGCTCAAAGAAAGTTGGTTGATTTTCCATCTTTTTTTTCATTCCGTCCGAAAACGTATTCTTGGTTTTCAACATGTATAACACAGTGTAATACCGTTGAATTTCAATATTGTTTCGTGTGTAAAAACTAGCACGCTGTCAGCTGGTAAATGATCAGTTTCTCTTCCAATTCCAACAGCCCGCTTCAGTCTAATGACCTTCGTCTTCTGCTTCCAGCTGAACTCCTTCCTCAAAACAATTAACATAAAACAATCTTCCAACGAGAGGATCGTAAAAATCTCGGAGTGTCAGTCCTATTCAACGTAAGAAAAAACTTCAAATAATGACAGCCTCAACCATCACACCACAAGCCTACGCCAAACTGATTCTCCATGCCGCCAAGTATCCCTCTGTATCTGTGTTTGGGGTTTTACTAGGCCCTTCGTCAGGATCCATTACTGATGCCGTCCCAGTTGTTCATGATTTTGTGGCATTATCATCGTTTTTGGAAGCAGCACTCGAACAGGTGTTGATCCACCCTCTTCCTTCTCTGCTTGTGTGAATCAATTGTATGCCTCGTGCATTGCTCGTAAAGGACATGGCGAAGCAGTCAGTATTCAGGGCCGCGATTTAACGATGCTTCTCGACAGATCAAAATCCATGCTGCCAGAACACAAACTCGTATTGTTGGACTCTATGTCGCTAATCAATTGTTGGAGGACGTGAGCGTGGGTCCTTTGGCTGCCAAAGTTGGATTAGAAGTGGACAAATTAGCAGGCGGGAACTCTGTTCTGTTGGTGGTACGCACTCTTTCTATATGCGAAATACGACGGAATGCTTATCATGTACGGATCTTAGGTTGACAATGCAAAGTTGTTGGAGCCAGAGTCTGACTTGGGTTTATTGGCATTCAAGGAAGCGAGTGGTGCCTGGAAGCCTGTATCCAATGGGTGAGTATAGTAAATTCGTTTGCATGTCATCTCCGGTTGACTCTGTTTTTTTTTCTTTTCGAAGGATTACTTTGAATGGAAAAGTATGGGAAACAGTTCAGACTCTCAAGGATTGCGTCGAGAAGGACAAGCAAACTTTGATTTATGATTTCAGCAATCACTTGGATGATCCATCTTTGGATTGGTTGAATAATGGGGAGTTTGTAGATGCATTTCAGAAATCATGATATTTAAAGGAGATTCAGGAACGGCGTCTCAAACGGTCGCAAAGGAACAACTTAATGTAATAAAACGCACGTATATTTGTTCAAAGTCAACTACTTTTTGGTATAAACTATTCAAGCCAGCCTTCAACATCTACGCATTAATAGTCTGAACAGCCAACACTCAAAGTTTAAAAAAGGAATGCGCCAAGAATGAAAGCGATGATGGCAAGAACAATGGCAAGAGGTAGCGACAGTCCTTGTCCATTCTGAGTTTGAAGCTGGGCATTCCCGTCCCCGCCCGACACAGCGCCCCCGCCGCTCTTTTCTTCCATCGCGCGACGCTGCCTGAGCTGATTGAGGCGTTCGATTTCTGATTTGTAGGCCTCGCACGCGACCGTGAGTCTCTTGATGGCGTCCTTCGCGTCTTTGAGTTCCCGCTCCGACGCGGCCGGCGCCGGCGCCGCGGCAAAGTCCGGCGTTGCGGGCGACGGCTTTGCGGCGGCGGCCGAGTTTCCCGGGAGGGGCACGCTGGGCACGTCGAGGCCGAGCGGCGGCAGGAACGCGCACTTGAGCTTCTTCTCGAGCACGATTCCGTCGTGGCCGCTCTTCTTTGCGTCTTCGGCGTTGGCCCAAAGCTCGGCGAGGCGCGCCGTCTGCGCCTCGGCTTCGGCCGCAAGGACATCGGCTGTGACGGTAATGCTCTGCACGAGAAACTTGTCTTTGCATTTAGTGTCAAGGGGCGGATCGTCTTTCATGGCTGGGTGGGCGTGCGTTAATTTTTAATACGAATTGGGCAGGTTGAGAGGCACTCACGCTGAAGAAGCACTTCGACTTCGCGAGAGTCGCTGAGCAAATAAGGCACTGTGTTAATAGCGATAGACTTCTGGCTGCGCTGGACTCACCCTGCGGCAATGATACCGGCATTTGGTCTGACGCAATAGTGTTTGGGCGCTGTGGTTTTAATCTTGAACGCAATAATACCCGCGTCTGCTGAGTTCTTTAAGTGGATATATTGCTTGACGACTTGGTTGAAAGGACGTCGGAACTCGAGTCCATCTTCTGCGACTGAGAGAGACATTATTTTGTGATTTGTTTTTTCAATAATGGAAGATCTTATAACTTTATTGATATAGCAACGTTATTTTCATATTCTATTAATCGACATTGATGTTTGCGTTGTTCTTTGAATCTAGGGATTATTCTTTTGGTTTGACATCTGTGAAACTTGTTGAAACAAGAAGCAAAAATGAATCCACTTGATCAACCGATTCCCATTTCAAGCTTCGACGAAGACTTTTCCAAAATGTCGCTTGATCCAACTGTGGCTGTTTGGCCAGTTCCGTCAGCGCAGGATCAGCACTCGAATGACGTGGACGGCAAAGCGGCCGACGAAGACTTGCTTGGTCTCGATGATGACTTGGACAAAGAACTTGATTCCCGCCTTGGTATCCCCACTGGCGCACTATCTCTGAAAGACGAATTTGATCTCCTGGGTGATGTTGGTTACACATCTGAGGGTTCCTTTGATCGGTTTGACGGTTCTGCGATCTCCGTTTCAAGCAAAGAAGACTATCAATTCATTGCTTCTTCAATTGTAAATGATTTGGTGGATGTTGTTATCCAGAAAGTTGGTGTTGCTAGCAGTGACGATATTGATGAATGGCTTCGGGATGCAAAGTCAGGGCCCTTTGATATTACATTGATCGAGAAGGTTGCAGATGGAATGGGAATTGAAACAATGCCTTGTGATGAACTTGTAGATGTCGACTTGGAGAATGTGCCGAAAGTCACTGCCAGCAGTTCTCCGGTGGAAGACTCTAAGTCAAAAAGAGCATCAACTGCAATTGAAGTTGGTTCATTATTTCAGCAAGAGACAGAGAATGCAGGCGAAGACGAGGAACTGGACATATCCAAGGCCGTGGTAGCACCATTCCAACCAGAAGTATCAAGCCAAACACTGTTTGATGAAGGCGACATTGATATCGATCTACAGTCTATTCAACCATCTCAAAAAACGGATTCAAAGCCCGAAGTAAACATCAATGAAGACGACGGTGGCGATATTTCAATGGCCTCATTCCCGACAGTATCTATCACGCACCCCCCAATCCTACAGAAAACAGAAATTGGCATTGTCCACGATCCGATAATATCCTCCAACGATTCTAGCGATCCCACCACAACTATCCCTTCAACTGGACACCAATCTCCAATCGCTGTTTTTGAATCGATTCCTTCGGCCCAATTCGAATTGCCCGACGAAGACCAAGATATATCACTTCTCACTGCTGCAACCACAACCACAACATTTACGGGGCCAGAGATTGATGCTGTAAACAGTGAAAAGCACGTGGAGCCATCAGATAATATTGTTGCAACATTGTCTCAGAGCAACATTCAACAAGATCAACTGGATGACAAAGAAGAAGAAGAAGAAGGTGATATCTCGATGGCGTTCTCTTCTCGCGGAATCGTTCTGGAACCCACTTTGCATACCCCAATGATTGATGACGATTCCTATGCTGGACAAATGGATGAGGTTAATCTTGAAGGGGACGAGGAATACGATATTTCTTCCAAGACTGTTGAAAGCATAGATGAATCCAAGTTGAATCCCGAGCACCGGTCCGATTATGGTGGAGCTGCAGATTTTGATAATGAAAGAATGCTCTTGATGAGTCAGGCAATGGATATGATTGACTCAGTCGCTGGTAAGATGTGCTGTAATTGTTGAATAGTGGGATTATTTTTGACCGTTTTTCCCCGTCTATTAGAGCTTATTTTCAAAGTGGAGAAACTGAGGAAAGATACGCATGATGCAGAGGAACAAAATGTTATGTTAAAGGAAGTTATTGAGAGTAAGCCCTTATATCTATGCATTTTTTGGTCTTTTAGATTAAACCGTCTATTTGCTATTTAAACAGATATGATGATGAAAGGAGTTGGTGCTGCATCTGGAAGGAAGTGATGACAACGGGGTACGGAAAGGTTCCAATTTACGGAAATAAAGATCTTTTACTCATTCTCCCCACTGTTTTAAAGAGATTTTTCTTCTACGTCGCGTTATAAATCATGTTTCAACAAATACTTTGGTGAAATCATCTTCATCGAAATGCGGCCATCGTCAGAACGCAAAACAATTCCTTCACGCTGTTCCTTCGAAACTATACAGGTCCCTTCTGAATATACCGCCAGCTCTTTGCAAGATTTAAGGGTCCCAGCCTTTAAAATCCCAAGAGACGGAACAAGAGTCAAAGGTTTTGCTGCGATTGTCACTTGATTCAATTTCGAGACAAGATCCGACAGCGCGGCTGAAGAGTACCGCTTTTGCCGATTCAAATCTTGTACGGTGAAAATATAGAGGGTGTTTTGCGGTATCTTTCCTCGGTTCCCATTGATTCCAGGACCACAAATTTCACCCTGAAGAGCAATATTATCCAACCCCAGAGCCAGCAGTCTTTCTTCAATTCCATACTCCTTGGCTGTTTCCCAGTACTTTTTCTGTTCTGGGGTGGCTTCAGCTTCAACGATATCGAAATTCCGCGAACAAGCGCCGAAAACACCGTCCTTTTTATAATACGTGGCAGAAGTACCGTCCATTTTTACAGCCACATGAAAATCAAGATTCTTTAGATACTTTTCAAGATCGCGGATGTTTTGAGCGCGGGGTTCGTCGGTCCTGGCAATATAAGCTGGGAATGTCCCTGATGGGTTGGAAGTACCGGTTTCTCTGTAAACACTGCGTTCATCCGGATGAATATACTTGACAACCTTCAACAAATCCGTCACGTCCGTTCCATCTTCCATAAGGACACCATCAAGGCGATCCCCAAATGCGTCCACGGGCCGCGCTAACCCTTGGGAAATCTGACCACGGAGTTTAATCGTCTTTACGCGCCAATGCACCTTCTCCATGTCCTCAAAAGCGGGGTCGTCTCTGGGCAGGATTGAGTCGATTTCAAAGTATACGACTTTGCTGTTGATTTCTGGCTCGGTGCTCTTCATGACGCATTCCCAGGCGACAGATGCGAATGTGACTTTGACGATTTTGTCGGCTTTGGGGATTTGTTGGATTGTTTTGATTGTTTGGATGGTTGCCAGAGACCGCTTTGGGGTTGGTTGTGGGAGGGGGGATGGCGATTGGGTTGTCGAGTTTGACTGGGAGGGTGTTGGATAGACTGTGGCTTGTGCACAGAGATGTTGGCGCTGACCTACTAAGTTGACGAGTTTTGTGAAGTGCATGCTACTTTTTTGAATCGTTCGAATCATTTTTTTAGAGTTTTGCAGAGAGTTTTAAAAGACTTTTGTGGTTGAGTCGAAAATTGAGTGAGTTAGGATCAAGAACTCCCTGTTTTTATTATTCCTTCAATATCCAAATATCTGTCTTCCCATCGACATCCTTCACTTTTTTACATAGGGTCTTCAGCAGGGCACTTAAACGCGGCTTGTTTTCGTCAAACTTCATTTTATCTTTGATACCCGCGACGATATCTTGGATTGTTTTGGGTGGATTGGGTCTTGCATATAAGGCACGGATGTCTTGTTCAGTAACAAGATCTAAATCAAACAAAAGAAAAACGAGGAATAACAATTATAATAAGAAGACGAAAATGAGCAACAGGCTAACAGAGGTCCCTTACTTTCAGAACTACCCGCAGGAACAGTTGGACTTCGCGATGAAGTTGCTGCATTGATGGATGGAGTTAATCCGGGTGTACCCACTTTTGGGCTTGGTGCCTTCTTTCTTGAACCACCGCGTAATTCTTCCAGTCGAGGACTCGTTGCCGTCAATGGAGGAGAGGCGCCACCACCACCACTGCTGCCACTACCAGAACTGATATTTGATCGTTGCTTCTGCAAGTTCGGCGACACTCCTCCTTGTAGAGACGGGGATCCACCAGATCGTTTGGATTTCGACTTCCCACCTCCCAAGAGTTCGGCGGCACTGGGGGCCGGAGGAGGAACTTGCTCAACCTTTGCCTAACACACACAAAAATAAGCAAAATTTGAGGTCACGAAAGTGCCCGTCCGTCACAAACCTTCTTTGCATCCACATTAGGACTTGAATCCGTCTTTCTCTTTCGATCTGTGACTTCTGGAGTTCCACTACCACCACCACCTGCTGTACTCGAACTTCCTAATCTCAACTTGATTTTCCCACCACTTGCAGACGCATTCAAATCAGGAGAAGCCGATCCACGACCACCATCCAGCGATGGAGACCCACCGCCACCACCACCATTCGATTTCAATTCCAAAGCCTTGGTCGAAGAAACAGTCGTCGTCTTCAACACGTCTCTCAACGCATTCAGGTTCACTCCTCCGTACATTGCTTTTCTGGCTGCAGATTCAACATCGTATCCTCGAATATCTTCCTTCTTTTTCTGCTTTGCTAGCTTCGCGGCGGCAGCGGCTTGCGCGGCAACGTCGGGGGAGTTTGTGGACGAGAGGTTGGGAGAGTTTCCGGTGCCGCTGCCTGTTGCCAGAGATGGGGTGCCTGGTTTTGAAGAAGATGCGGTTCCGGCGTTGGTTGCGGTTGTGGTTGTTGCAGTAGCCGCAGCTGTTGCTGCTGCTGCGGCTGCTGCTGCTTTGGGATCTGGTTCGGGGTCGGATTCTTCGTCTTCTTCGACTTCTCCATAAATGTTTGTCTCGTCATCGTCTGAAATATAGGCATCTTGGCTGCCGTGTTTCTTGAGAGCTTTCCTCAATTTCTGTGTGAGTTTGGGTTAAACCTTTGATACAATATTTTGAATGACAGAAAAAGAATGCCCTTTTTTTTTACCTTAACTCCCTTGGAAGTATTCTTGCGTTTCACACCATCCAAATCAACACCCCCACCACCACCTTCATGATCATCAACATCCATTTCATCAAAATTGGCTCGCCCAATCTTCTTCCCATACTCGCGTCGTTTGGCCTCCTTCGCTTCCTCCTCATTCTCAATTCCAAAGTCGGGATTCTCATCGTCACTCATGACGGCTTCGAAATCAATGTCTTCGTCGATTCCATCGGCTGCCAAGTTTGTTTGTTTCGGGATGGGCACGCGGTGTGCGTTTGCAACGCTAGATGCCGCGGTGGGGTTTAATTTCTTGAGGCGGCGGGCGATTTCGGCGCGTTCTTCTTTGGTTAGCTTCATTCCATCGATTTCTTCGGCGATTTCTTCGTCCTGTTGTCAGAGAGTGTGTTTTAATCGTGGATGTCAGAGCGAGAGAGAGTGAGGGAGGTTTAGATTCAGAGATGAGGGGTACGGGAGAGAGGGTTAAAAAAAAAAAACTGAACCGTTTTTGTCTTCTTCAACATTCCACCAGCAGTTGTCCAACGATCCATCCCCTTTTTCCCATTTTGAAGCATTTTCTCTTCCGCTTCTTCGGTTGTAAACGTGTGGAACTTTGGTTTTCCTGTTAGTTTATGGATTTTCGTGACTGGGGTAACAATGAATCCTTGTTGGGCTGTTTCGGGCTGTGTGCGTGTGTTTTAAAAAAAAATGGGTGGTAGGAAGGATATCAGGATTTTTACAAGTAAAACAAATAACAATTTGAATTCACGTTACCGGAGCAACAACAAACAAAACGCGATCTGTAGAAGCTTTATCTAGTTCTACGGACCCGACAAAGACTTCATTCTGAGCATCTCGCAGAATCCACGGGAAACGATCCGGGTCTCTTTTTTTCGCTCGGGCAAGTGGGTCTTCTCCTTCTTCGGCTGCGCCGAAAAACATTTGACGCGTCTTTTTTTGGAATTTGGAGGAGAAGGGTTTGTTTGGGCTGTCCAAAATTTTGCGTTGGTGTGTTGAGTTAGTGTCGATCATGTGGAGAATCCCTCGTCCCTTTTTTTACTTCTGCAGCGGTATGTAGGAAAAAAATCCACCGCCTTTGGCAGTACAGAATAAAAAAGGAAAGAAATCCACCGCCTTCGGTAGTATGGGCCAGAAAACTCAAGGACAATTTTGGTTCAAAAGAAAGAGAAATTCAACGCCTACGCCACCAAGAAGCGACATGATTCACCGCCTACGACGGTAAGAAATTTAGAGAGAGAACTTCACGGCTTATAGCGGTATTCATTGGCTTCGGCGATACGACTCCTGCGATCAGAAGAACACACGCCTACGGCGATACAGACACATACCCGCCCTGTGCCTTGGCGGCATACATGTGATGAAGAGCATTTCGAGACGATGGTGCAATCTTTCCAATGTCTTCCAACGTGACGGGTTTTTTCGCAACAGCAGAACTCCCATCTTCCGGCTTCACATCAACGTCCATCTTTACGTCATCTTCAGCCTTTGTCTGCGTATTATCTGATTCAAGATGTGCGAGTTCGGGGATCCGTCGATGCATGGTAAGAGGTTGCGTTAGAGCCGTCAGTGGAGTTGATGCTGGCGTTCGAACAACATGTGCAAGGATTCCAGACAGCGAGCCAGATGATAAAAGAATATATTCAGTGTATTCGGCCATCTTTCGCGGTTGTGCTTTTTTTGTTGCTGTTGAGGTTGTGGACAAGTTTTGCAGCTAAAAAAAATAGTATTCATAATACTTCTTTATTCTTGGTTCTGGGAAAGAGCAATAACTGTAAAGTTGTTTCCCTCTGGATCCAAAGCAATAAACTTGTTTTGAATCACTTGCACTGCGCTCTGCAGAAAGCCCAGTTCCAAAGTGCTGCCGTGATCAACGGGATTCCTCTTTGCGGCCATCTAATTCAAAGACTCTCCCCTCGGACTCGACAAAGGCAATAAAATGCAAATCAACGTCTTCGTCGGCCGATGGCGCTTCCGTTTGCCTGCAGCGGGAGTCAGGAAACAACAACAACAAAAGCCGCAACGCACCCCTCCGTCGCCGACGCCGCGTGGATTGTCTTCACGGCGTCGTCGGCCTCCAGCGCCGCCGCGCGCGCGTCGGGCGTCAGCGGCCGCAGGCGAGCGGCCAGCGCGTTGCTGGCGCCGGCGAGAGTCAGCGCGCGGCTGTTGTTGAGCACGGCGTGCAGCAGCGCGATCGTGCCGCACGCGTTGGCGATCGTCTGCTTGATGAACAGCGGCGCGCGGGCGGTGCTGACTGGGTGCGGTGCCCCTTGTCCTTCCTAGTACCCTTTTCAACTACAGAAACAGGAAACAGCAGCAGCACCGCAAGCACCGGCTGCGCCACAAACGCAAGCGCCTCCGCATCGAGTCCCCCACACGTCGCTGAACGAGCCGCCTGAGACGCCGAGGCGCGCGAGCGCGGCGTTGAGCACATCGGGGTTCGACTCGAGCGGCAGCCACGAAGCCATTTGTTTTGGTTTTGTTTTTATTCAGAGATTACTCGTAGTCAAAGTCTTCGTCGCCCTCTTCCATGTCCTTCGGCTCCTTCGGCTCCACGTCTTCGCCATACTGGATCGCATTGTCAATGTGCGACAGGACAAGCGTGACCGAATCCTCATCGTGGATATTGAGGGGCAAGAACGAGACCATGTTGAATTCCTCAATCAGCTGAACAAGCGCGCGGTTCAACGCATGCAGCTTCGGGCTGCTATCTTTGTTTGCATCTTCTAGTAAAAGCGTAGGATCCGGATCAAAGTATCTGAGCGCAAAGAAATGAATAACACGTCCAAAAAACGCTGAAAACAATAAAACAAACCTCTCTAGCTCAAAAGACTGTGCCCGATCCCCCAACAGATCCATTTTGCTCATTACGTTTATATGCGGTACCTCCAACTGCACCATTGCACTCATTGCACTCATGACTCCACTGAAAAACTTGCTCACGTCTTGAACAAACTGCGAATCCAGCAAATAAACGCCACAAGTTCTATATCCGTTTCGTTCCAGACATTTCACAATGTTCTTCATGATGGGGAAATGTGTGTAGAGCTCTATTTGTCCTGGACAGTCGATAATTAAATAGTCGTCTTCAAAGTTTTGGATCTGTTCTTCGAGCCATTCGATGTTGTTTACAAGGTATCTTTTTTGCGGTTGATTCGGAAGAGTGTTTTTTTTTTTTTGTTTTGTTTTTTTTTTGAGGTGTCAGTTGGTGGTTCAGTTCGGATGTGAAAGCAGCTCACTCTAGGCAGTAGACGAGACCTCCGTTCGGCCCATATTGCAATTCTTCTACAACGTCTTCGAGGGTAATCAAATCTCGAATGTCAATCGATGGCTTGTATTCAAAGTGTTCTGCTGCTGGATCCAAATTCACCAGATGCACGCTACGTCCAATCGACTGGCAGTGGGTCATTATCGTTGCGCAGAAGGTGGATTTCCCGCTTCCTGCTGGCCCCATAACTAGTTGGCAGAGCTTTCCCATTTTGTCTGTTTTTCTTCAAGAAAAATAATAAATATGCAAGGAAGTCACAGGATGCTACTTCCACTACCACCCAGTGACGCCGTGCAGTCCGACCAAACGCCGCCTCCATTCGAAGCTGAAGCTGATGCCGCAATCTGGCTGGAGAAACTGTCTGCGGCGGTAAGTGGTGCGATGCTTGGCTTTGATCCCACTCACTCCCACGCCAGGCACGAGCCGCTTATACCGCGCATCCAAAAAGCTTTCAGCTGCTATCAAACACATTGATCGATACTTCCATCCCGCCAACCGCCCTGCTCAGCGGCTTCCCTGCAGGCTACAAGCTGTATTTAAAAACAACGCTCCTGACTGACGGCAAAGAACGAAAAGACAAGTACCTATACGGGCATCCATCAAAAAGAAGATTTGCAAGGTTTTGGAATTTCAATGCATCTTTCTCCCCCTGCTTTTGAAAACTAAAATTTAAGAACGATGGTTAGCTCTGTAGAATTCCAACCGCACTTGGAATATTTGATACGACGCGTTTCTGAGCCGGAATCAACTTGTTCTTGTAAAGTATGCTCTCCGCGGGCGGCATCGGGAACACCGTCATCGCCTGCTAAAAGCAGAGCTTCGACTCCCATATCTTCTGCAGCCGTTGAAGCTCCGAAAAACGTGTCTGCCCAACCACCTCCTGAAACTATTTCAACTCCCAGCATTGTACAAACAGCATCAGTTTCTTCGCATAATACCACCACATCGAACGCTCGCCCTGCGATGGGGAAAATGTCATTGGATATGAAAATTGCGAGAATGAAGGAGGAACGCGAAATGAAAAGAGCCGCTGCTGCCGCTGCTAATGCTGCTAATGCTGCTGCTCCAAATAATCCTGATAATGGTGCTAGAGCTGATCATGCTGCTCCTACTCCTCTTTCAAGCGGCTCAATTTCGGCTTCACTCGTTGGCTCCGTTGTGTCGCGGGAAGCTTCAACAGCACCAAGTCGAGAGTCTTCTGTTTCTTCGATTCTGAAAACAGAACCAATATTGCCAACTTCTCAACCACTTGCCGCAAACCCCCCATCCCACATCCAAACCTCGCCCGCAAAACCAACCATTCAGATCATGCGGCCTTTTGCCCACTCCTCACTTTCGGTAACAACAAATGCAGGAAGCGAAACCGATAGTGACGAGGATATACCTCTTCTCGCTCTTCGAAGAGCATCCAATGGCTCCAAAAAGCGTGAAGTCACGCCCACAAATCCATCCCCGGGTCTGCGCGACGCGCCATCCACCTCTTATATCACGATTCCAACGAATACTGTGTCCTCGCCGCCAACTACAGCTTCGTCAGAAACGCCAGCGGTTTCCATTAAGCCGTTGTATCGCACGTTTGCAACCAGAGAAGAAATGCTGAATAGCCTAATGAGTCAAACTATTCCGCTGAAAATGCCGTTCAATGCTGCTAGCGCTTCATCGCAGGCGGCAAAAATCACTACACCATCAAACAAGTCTGGTTCTTTGTTGTCGAAACCCCCGCTGCACCAGGAATTACCGCCCTCTTGTAACGCTTCACTCCTCCCATTAGCAAGCTCTTCTGGCAGAAAAGCGGATTCCAACGCTTTTATTGAAAGCTTTCCGAAAATCCCTTTACCGGCAAAACAGGCGATAACACAGCAAAATTCATTAAAGAGCCCGCTGGGTGTTCCTCGGTCACAATTTCCGCCTGCGTCCGTGTCGCATGCTCAAACTTCAGCTTCTATTCAACAACCTGCACCTGCAATAGAACCGTCACAAACCGCACGCAAATCTCCACCTTCAGTTGAATCCAATTGTCTGGAAACGCATGTATCAGAAGCCTTACTGTTTGCGACGACTTCTGCGAGTTTGACGGGACCCGCGACTGAAAGTCCATTGGGTGATGTAGAATCGCGTTCAAAGGTTGGCGTTTCTGGTAATGAAATTGAAAAGACTGGTGGCCTTGTGCAGGCGAATTCAGCGCCGCCAGTAGTGGTAGCCAAGCCGCCGCCTACAGTTTCTGTCCAAGCAACTTTGTCTACTCAGAAAGTGTCGCCACCACCACCGCAGAAAGTAACGCCACCACCGCCACCGAGACCGAATTCAGCAGTTCAGAAACCCCAAGGACCGGCCCCTTTGAACGGTATATTGACATATTCTTTTTACTTGAGTGAATGAATGAGCCATTTTAACAAAAAGAACTCCTTTCGCATTTTCATAAAAAAAAAATAGTGAGTCCCGCCGATCAAGCTTACATTCTGGAAAAGTTTGAATCTATAAAACATTATCAAGAACGGTGGGATCAAATGGACGCGTTTTTTGCGACAGATGATAAAACCAAATACGTGTTGATGTTGATTGTAAGAGTTGATTTATTTATTCATTTTCTCTTTCGTTTTCTCTTGGTTGAATCCCAACATCCACTAACGGAAACTTTTCTTCTTTGTTGTTTTTGTTGTTGTTGTAGAGGAAAAAAATTGAATTACAAGCAAAGGCGGCTCCTGGAGAAATCTACATTTCAAAAAGTATTATCGACGCGACCAAGAAGCGGTTGGATTTTTACTGGGAGTCAATGAAAAAACCGCAAAGTGTAGTGCCTGCTGCAGCAACAGGTGCGGCTGTGTCGAGTGGTGCGGTGGTTGATGCAAGTGCTTCTCCCATGAAAAATGCATCGACAGATGTCAGCAAGGTTACCGAAACAGGCTCTCCTGCTTCTACTTCAAAGACGCAGGACCAGCAACCGTCAGAGCAGAGCACCGGGTCGTTTGTGGAGCTGCAAACTACGGAGTCTCGTTCAAAAGATGCCACCCCACCACCAAAAAGTTCCAAAAGTACTCCACCGGCGGTTGTGGCAGTTCCAAAAGCTGCCACAGTGGGTATCAACAACACAAAGAAAAAATCTCTTTCTCCCGCGTCCATCAGTACAGTTGACAAAAATGAGCGACAAAAACCAAGTGCAGAGTTGAGGATGAATTTGGAGGAACTAAAGCAACTACGGCTTGCCAGTCTTGGAGCATCGGCGAGCTCTGAGAAACTGTCTGAGCCAGCCGCTTCTGGTTTCAAAAACTCGACACAGATAACTGAAACGACTTCTGAAGCTGTGCCAGACACTGGCGTTGACGTTCTGAACGGCTCCATGTCCCCAGTCCAACAACTACCAACGACTTGTTCCGAAGTTGGTTCACCGCAGAAAAGTCAAACAAAGAATAATGCAATCAAGGACGCGCTCATCTCGCGATCATCGGATTCTGAACAACGAAATGTTGTTGTTTCCCCAAAGCGAAAGGGAAGCTTTGAAGAATCCGAATCGAAACGGGACCAACCCCATTCATCTTCTGAGCTTAAGTCATCCCTTCTCCGTCAGGAACCTACTGAGTCGACAAAGCCCACGGCTGAACACCCGCAACCATTTCGACACATGTCAGACCCCTCTTCGTCAAATTCAGACTCCGCTCCAATACCGTTAGAGAAAAAGAGACGACTCACTTCTGTACCTCTACACGCGGACACAACCACAGCAGTTCACTCATCGCATTCAAAGGGCTTCTCACAAGAACAAGTGAATGCGGGATTGGATCGGCTGTTATTGCTGAATCCAAAGCTGGAACCTCCAATTCCTTTAGCTGACGTTCAACAACTCTTGCCAAAGATGAAGAACGTTGAGAAAATCAAGACTATTGTCGAATTGCTGAATGCAGCGTTGACCGAGAGACTTCAAAAAAGAAAGAGAAGCGAGGTGTCGGCGAATTCGGGACAAGAGCAAAACGAGAAGGATAAAGATGGCAATCATGAAAGTGATCGAAAGCGCGTTAAAGTGGCGGAAGATTCCTTGCAAAATCCACTGCCGGCTCCTATCGTGACTGGCGTTGCTGTCGGTCAGACTGTAAATCCACTGTTTGAACCGTTACCCGTCTCGCATCTTCCGAGCAGTCCTACCCAGTCCGAAAACGCGTATGATTCCGTTGGTTTGTCTTCTCAAAACCAAGCGGACTTGATTCTGGCCTTGGGTGGAAGTAGCTCTCCTCGTCCGAGTACAGGGCATCGGAGTGCCACTGGAGTAAGCGCAGATCTTGCTTCAGGAACAGGGGTTTCTTTTGCACCGGTGATCACACCCTCAGTGCCGACATTTGCCCCAGATCCACAACCCAGCAACCCATACCTTTCTGTTTCAATTCCAATGCCCCACGACGTTGAACTACTCCTTGAAAAAATCAACCGAATAGCGCAGTCTCCCTTGGAAACCCTACCGCGATTCGGTGTATTTCTACCCACCAATAAGGTGAAAGCCAAACGAACCACTTATTGTCGGGGAATTTGTCTGGGTCCCTGTCATCATTTGTCCAACCATCAAATACAACAAGATTTCGATCCAAGTGAAGGGCCAATCACCCGTAAAACTTGATTTAGAACCCATCAGCAACAAGGCAGTGTATTGGCCTGCAGTTGTAAAGAATGTTTGTAAAACCATATTGGATTCAAGTGTCTGTGAAGTTTGGAAAGCTCCGATTCTAGTTGATGAATTGGACTTGGACGCAGTTGCGTTGAGTCAGGCTGCGGAGCCGTTGAGTACAGGGAAACATGTTGTTCGCCAGGTTTCAGGGGTTCATGAGTTGGAGCTGTTGGAGTTCCCTGAGCTTCCTGTGTTTATGGAGGCTAAGCATTTAGTGAAGAAGGAACAAATGGAGGTGACGCCTGAGTATGTTTTGCAGTTACGGGGAGCTGGGACTTGGGAGGAAGTTGTACAAATTGACTATATTGGGTTGGTGTTTGAAAAGTACTTGAAATCTTTGTGTGCAATTGCTGGGAAATAAAAAGTAGAAAGTTCATTAATTACATATGGTAAATGCAAGTTCTCACAAGGTTTCTTTTTGTTTCATGAGTACATTTCTATATTCTTGGGTCAATATTTATGAATTGAAATCTGATGCAGTTTGATTATATTGCTAAACCTATCCTTCACAGAGCTGGAAACAGGCAACTTTATCCTTGGCTAGACAATCTCAACACCTTGACCCCATCCAGAATCCACAATCATGATGTCTACAATTTTGAGTTGGATGCCGGACAGGTTTTTCCGGGCATGGATTGCAAATAGTTGGAGCTGTGATGGATGTCACTTGACTTTGAATTAAACAAGGCATCCACTACCTTTGAAACTTCTTCAATGGACAAGGATGCCTTGTTAAACGCATCAAATCTTCCGGGAACTTCTGTGAAGTGCAGTTTCCATCTGAGAAGCTTTGAAATTATGGTCTTTTCAACTGTATCTGTTAGACATGAGTAGGTTTGCATGGTGCACGCGTCACTAGTGTCATCCACACCAAACTCACAAGAAGATATGAACAATGTGGAAGACCAAGTCTACTCCAAATGGCATTTGGCGAGGTGCATCACTGGGGTACAAGTCAAATTACAGTGCCGTTCCAAATTCCCACTTGACGTGTTGAATTCATTGCTGTATACATCAGCAACCAAGATGTTAACATTTTTGATGTTTCTGTAATGGCCGTTGACGAAGCAGTGCTCTATCAGCAAACTTTTCCGCAGGGTATGATTCAGCACTAGCAACTGAGGGTACTTGAATGATTGTAGTTCCCGGCAGGCAGTTTTCACCATCAAGAGCGCAATTCCCTCGACCTTCACAAGTCCTGAATGATCCCATCAGTCAGAGTTGACCTTGGCAGGGGGGTCATTACACTGAAACAGCACTGAAACGATGAGATCTCTTTGCATATTGATATTTGTTTCTTTTAATAATAAGACAGTTACAGACAAGAAATCAAAGCTTTCTGCATTTGCATTAACAGGGGTTACAAACACGGTACACCACACAACAAATAAAGAGTACAAACAGTAAACAAAGCGTGTGGTAGTTGGATTCGATCCAACTATAGCTGTAAGTCTTTATAGTCCATTTATTACTGCAATTTGTGTTAATCGTCAGCCCAAGTTTGAAAAATCTCTGGTGTGACAATCTCTGATTCTCTGTTTTTTTTTCCGACTTGCAGCTGATCAACCAGCACACACAGCGATTACCAAAACCCAGCTTCAGGCCAGATTCATTTCGATTAGCTTAGCGGTGGTGACCAGCTGTTTTAAGGGTGTTACAGAGCAGTTCAGAGAATACCTCCAAACAACGCGTACCAACAACAACTTCAAACAAAAAGCAACTATAAACCAACCAACAAGTAAAATCCTGAATCTGTACAAAAAAATGGCCGAACCACCGCCCCGCCGATCACTCACAACAAACCCCCGAAACGGCGCCCCCGCCAAACGACCCTTGAGCATGTTCAACAACAGCCCCTTACGCGCCTCCGTAACACCCGCCTCCAACGACGATCTGATCAAAGATTCAACGAAACGACGCATGTCTGGACAACACCAACCGCACCACCAAACCTCCTTCTTTACCCAACTGAAAAAATCAACCTCCACCAACCCGAGCCGGGAATCCACAACAAATAATACATCGGGTGGGGTCCTCTCGATCCCGGAAATAGGAAACTCTGTCGCCGCGTCGCGGAACTCGTCTGTAAAGAGTCATGTGGCGGGGAGTAAAGTCAGTTTTGCTACGACCCATTTATCTGATGGATCGAACAAGTCGATGGAGCTAGGTGGTTCCTCAACAGCAGCCGCAGCAGCAAGCACAGCAGCAAACGCAGCAACCAGTATCCACCGCCTCAACGGCGTAACTCTAAAGGAATCATGCCCACCATGTCCTTCGCCCAAATCCTACCTCGAAAAAATTCCAAAAAAAAGGAATCCGACCTCCTTCATCACTCTGGGAAACACGAACCGACATCATTGAACGCGTTTAAACTGATTTCGGAGTCGAAAGAGTTGATGGGAAGTGATGCGGCGTTAGACGTGGCAGATCGGAAAGCTTCAGTTAGTTACAAGAATGTAATGTCTACTTGTTTTGTGAAACCGGTTCTTTATATCGCGAATCCGGATCCGGATGAGGATTTGAGGAATGATGAGAGTTGTCTGTTTGTGAATGGGTTACGGATACAGTCAGGTATGAACAACACCCCAACCCAAAAAGAAGAGGAATGGATTTGAGACTCTTTTGTAACCAAGTTTTTTTTTAATCTTTGCGGGCAACACAGCGTACTCTGGTCCCAATCCTGAGAAAAAGCTCGACCCGTATCCAACATACCTCTCTGTCTTTTACCACTTCAACCCAACAGGCAGTGTAAAGCAACTGCTACACTTGAATCCTCCACCAAAAGAACTCGGCAGCGAATCGCTGTCCATGACCTCTGAAAACGAAATCGTAGCCAGCCTCCCGCGAGACAGCGAATTATGTGGAAGTATGGCATCCGGGTTCGAGTCCACAGCTGCAGAAGAATACGGAGGTAGCGGCGGTGGTGGAGGTGGAGGAGGAGGAGGCCGTCGAAGCGTTACTGAAGGAAGGAGACTCAGTGTTGTTTCTGGATTCTCGAAAAAAACAAGCAACTCCGAAAGCAATTACAAACGAAATAGTGTAGTGTTTCGTCGGGACAGTGATAGCGACAAGGACTTTGATGATGGCGCGTCGATTAAGCCGTCCATGATGGCAGCCTCGGCGAGACTGACAACAACGAATAAGGCAGTTCTTAAAGCAATCGATACGATTAAAGCGAATAGCACGAAAAAGGGTCTCGGTTGGGGAGAAATCATGCTGATAAATGGGTTTATACAGGCGATTGTTTTGGGTTGTTTAGAGTCCTATGTGCTTTGGAGTGTTTGGAAGTTTGTCGAGTTGAGTTGGGGGTCGACAAGTGGGAGTGCTCAATTCTATCTGGTATGAAACGATAACCGCCATCTGTCTTCCTTCTACTTCTTTTTCGTATTTTCGCAGTTTGATTTGATTTTCTAATTTTTTGGCTTGTTTTTTAAAAAGGTGTATTTTGGTTTGTTTATATTTGGGGAGATATTTATGGCTTTTGGATTGCTGGATGCAGTTAAGTTCAAGAGGAGGATAAAGGGCATGTGAAAGAAGTTGGCTAATTTTATATATTTTTCTCTTGGCAGGCATGGAACAAAAACTCGATGCAAGTGATCGCATGTATATTATTCAACCTCGGAATCCTCGCCTACTCATTCATCCAAATCAACCACATCAAGAAAATAAAAGCCTGCGCCGTCAACTTTGTCGCCGTCTACGCAAGCGGACCATACCCTTCCGTCATCAACCAATTCACCCTCGTTTCCGAAGACGGCACAAAATCATTCAACCTCCAAGGAACGTGTCCGTGGAGCTTGGATCCGGATATAGAGAGTCGATTGATTAGTAGTTTGGGGTATTTGACTAAAATTGGGACCGATTGAGTTGATTATATGTGGGGTGAGTGGGTTGGGGAATCTGTTTGGAGTCTTTTTTGGGTACAAGACTTATCAGGAGTATGGGTGGAGTATGTATCAGGTTCAAGGAGCTAGTATTGAGAGAAAGTGTGAGTTGCATATTTTTTTCAACTTTGAGAATTGATGTGTTTTTGGTTTTGCGATCCTGTAAAGAGCTTAACCAAAAACTGCTTTCTAGGGATTATGACAAGATACCACATGTTTATACTTGTTCTCAAGGTAATTGGTTGGTTAAAATGTTCTATTTTGAATAACTCCTTGTTTTGTTTCCAACAGCTCAACATTTTCTTCACGTTGGGTTTCGTCAGTCAAATGGTAGCCGCCTATACTACTCCCAAAAGGGAATCACGGACCAAAACATTATGCTCAACACTCCCTGGATACTGGGCCCCACGAGTGAACCCACAGTCATATTCCCCAACGATTATTCAAAAGTACCGCGCAACTTGCTACTACCTCTATCCATCGTGGCCATTTCAGGCAGGTGTCCTTTCATACCTATTCGGATGGAACGCGATTCGGAAATGCAATCGATATCTCATGCTTGGGTTTTTGGGGCTGTTGTTGGCGGATTTTGTGGCTGTGATTTATGGTTTGAGTGCTGTATTTACGGATCCCAAGTATGAGATTACAAAAGACGCTTTAGCACTGTTTTGTGAGTTCCTGGTTTTTTTTTTTTCTTTTATTGTTGTAGCTGCTTATTTGATATTTTCTTTCACTCCCCCCAGGCTCGATTAATCTGATCATAAACATCATCACATGGTTTATTGGTTTAAACAACATTCGGGACTTTGATAGGGGGTTAAAAGAACTACGTGGGTATTTTTTCTTTTGTAATTGTTGAACCAGCATA
>JAIVFH010000208.1:0-50364 GCA_025765595.1 Obelidium mucronatum | reverse complement strand
GGCTTAGCTGATGATGCAACTGTGTCCAGACCACTTTACTCGTGGTGAGTAAAGCCACCTGCGACCTGCAGCATCCAGTCTAAGCTCTGAAAATGCACCAATGACTTCAAACAGATGCACAGCAGAGATTGGGGTTGCAGTGATGCATGGTTTGTCATAGTTTGGTTTAGTGGGCAGCATGGCCACCACCAACTCTGTGCAGGGCAAGAAGTCAATGGATCACAGAGCTAGAGATCCTGAAAGTTTGTCCCAAGCAGAATGCATACTAAATAGCCTGATTTCTGCAGTTTCAGGGCTTAGCTGATGATGCAACTGTGTCCAGACCACTTTACTCGTGGTGAGTAAAGCCACCTGCGACCTGCAGCATCCCAGTCTAAGCTCTGAGAATGCACCAATACTTTCAAACAGATGCACAGCAGAGATTGGGTTGCAGTGATGCATGGTTTGTCATAGTTTGGTTTAGTGGGCAGCATGGCCACCACCAACTCTGTGCAGGGCAGAAGTCAATGGATCACAGAGCTAGAGACCTGAAACTTTGTCCCAAGCAGAATGCATACTAAATAGCCTGATTTCTGCAGTTTCAGGGCTTAGCTGATGATGCAACTGTGTCCAGACCACTTTACTCGTGGTGAGTAAAGCCACCTGCGACCTGCAGCATCCCAGTCTAAGCTCTGAGAATGCACCAATACTTTCAAACAGATGCACAGCAGAGATTGGGGTGCAGTGATGCATGGTTTGTCATAGTTTGGTTTAGTGGCCAGCATGACCACCACCAACTCTGTGCAGGGCAGAAGTCAATGGATCACAGAGCTAGAGACCTGAAACTTTGTCCCAAGCAGAATGCATACTAAATAGCCTGATTCTGCAGTTTCAGGGCTTAGCTGATGATGCAACTGTGTCCAGACCACTTTACTCGTGGTGAGTAAAGCCACCTGCCACCTGCTACATCCTATTCTAAGCTCTGAAAATGCACCAATACTTTCAAACAGATGCACAGCAGAGATTGGGGTGCAGTGATGCATGGTTTATCATAGTTTGGTTTAGTGGCCAGCATGACCACCACCAACTCTGTGCAGGGCAGAAGTCAATGGATCACAGAGCTAGAGACCTGAAACTTTGTCCCAAGCAGAATGCATACTAAATAGCCTGATTCTGCAGTTTCAGGGCTTAGCTGATGATGCAACTGTGTCCAGACCACTTTACTCGTGGTGAGTAAAGCCACCTGCGACCTGCATGCATCCCATTCTAAGCTCTGAAAATGCACCAATCCTTTCAAACAGATGCACAGCAGAGATTAGGTTTCAGTGATGCATGGTTTATCATAGTTTGGTTTAGTGGCCAGCATGACCACCACCAACTCTGTGCAGGGCAGAAGTCAATGGATCACTTAGTGGCCAGCATGACCACCACCAACTCTGTGCAGGGCAGAAGTCAATGGAACACAGAGCTAGAGACCTGAAACTTTGTCCCAAGCAGAATGCATACTAAATAGCCTGATTCATGCAGTTTCAGGGCTTAGCTGATGATGCAACTGTGTCCAGACCACTTTACTTGGTGAGTAAAGCCACCTGCAACCTGCTGCATTCCATTCTAAGCTCTGAAAATGCACCAATCCTTTCAAACAGATGCACAGCAGAGATTAGGTTTCAGTGATGCATGGTTTATCATAGTTTGGTTTAGTGGCCAGCATGACCACCACCAACTCTGTGCAGGGCAGAAGTCAATGGATCACAGAGCTAGAGACCTGAAACTTTGTACCAAGCAGAATGCATACTAAATAGCCTGATTCTGCAGTTTCAGGGCTTAGCTGATGATGCAACTGTGTCCAGACCACTTTACTCGTGGTGAGTAAAGCCACCTGCGACCTGCAGCATCCCAGTCTAAGCTCTGAGAATGCACCAATACTTTCAAACAGATGCACAGCAGAGATTGGGTTGCAGTGATGCATGGTTTGTCATAGTTTGGTTTAGTGGGCAGCATGGCCACCACCAACTCTGTGCAGGGCAGAAGTCAATGGATCACAGAGCTAGAGACCTGAAACTTTGTCCCAAGCAGAATGCATACTAAATAGCCTGATTTCTGCAGTTTCAGGGCTTAGCTGATGATGCAACTGTGTCCAGACCACTTTACTCGTGGTGAGTAAAGCCACCTGCGACCTGCTAGCATCCCAGTCTAAGCTCTGAGAATGCACCAATGCTTTCAAACAGATGCACAGCAGAGATTGGGTTGCAGTGATGCATGGTTTATCATAGTTTGGTTTAGTGGGCAGCATGACCACCACCAACTCTGTGCAGGGCAGAAGTCAATGGATCACAGAGCTAGAGACCTGAAACTTTGTCCCAAGCAGAATGCATACTAAATAGCCTGATTTCTGCAGTTTCAGGGCTTAGCTGATGATGCAACTGTGTCCAGACCACTTTACTCGTGGTGAGTAAAGCCACCTGCGACCTGCTAGCATCCCAGTCTAAGCTCTGAGAATGCACCAATACTTTCAAACAGATGCACAGCAGAGATGGGGGTGCAGTGATGCATGGTTTGTCATAGTTTGGTTTAGTGGGCAGCATGGCCACCACCAACTCTGTGCAGGGCAGAAGTCAATGGATCACAGAGCTAGAGACCTGAAACTTTGTCCCAAGCAGAATGCATACTAAATAGCCTGATTTCTGCAGTTTCAGGGCTTAGCTGATGATGCAACTGTGTCCAGACCACTTTACTCGTGGTGAGTAAAGCCACCTGCGACCTGCAGCATCCCAGTCTAAGCTCTGAGAATGCACCAATGCTTTCAAACAGATGCACAGCAGAGATTGGGGTGCAGTGATGCATGGTTTGTCATAGTTTGGTTTAGTGGGCAGCATGGCCACCACCAACTCTGTGCAGGGCAGAAGTCAATGGATCACAGAGCTAGAGACCTGAAACTTTGTCCCAAGCAGAATGCATACTAAATAGCCTGATTTCTGCAGTTTCAGGGCTTAGCTGATGATGCAACTGTGTCCAGACCACTTTACTCGTGGTGAGTAAAGCCACCTGCGACCTGCTAGCATCCCAGTCTAAGCTCTGAGAATGCACCAATACTTTCAAACAGATGCACAGCAGAGATTGGGGTGCAGTGATGCATGGTTTGTCATAGTTTGGTTTAGTGGGCAGCATGGCCACCACCAACTCTGTGCAGGGCAGAAGTCAATGGATCACAGAGCTAGAGACCTGAAACTTTGTCCCAAGCAGAATGCATACTAAATAGCCTGATTTCTGCAGTTTCAGGGCTTAGCTGATGATGCAACTGTGTCCAGACCACTTTACTCGTGGTGAGTAAAGCCACCTGCGACCTGCAGCATCCCAGTCTAAGCTCTGAGAATGCACCAATACTTTCAAACAGATGCACAGCAGAGATTGGGGTGCAGTGATGCATGGTTTGTCATAGTTTGGTTTAGTGGGCAGCATGGCCACCACCAACTCTGTGCAGGGCAGAAGTCAATGGATCACAGAGCTAGAGACCTGAAACTTTGTCCCAAGCAGAATGCATACTAAATAGCCTGATTTCTGCAGTTTCAGGGCTTAGCTGATGATGCAACTGTGTCCAGACCACTTTACTCGTGGTGAGTAAAGCCACCTGCGACCTGCATGCATCCCAGTCTAAGCTCTGAGAATGCACCAATACTTTCAAACAGATGCACAGCAGAGATTGGGGTTGCAGTGATGCATGGTTTGTCATAGTTTGGTTTAGTGGGCAGCATGGCCACCACCAACTCTGTGCAGGGCAGAAGTCAATGGATCACAGAGCTAGAGACCTGAAACTTTGTCCCAAGCAGAATGCATACTAAATAGCCTGATTTCTGCAGTTTCAGGGCTTAGCTGATGATGCAACTGTGTCCAGACCACTTTACTCGTGGTGAGTAAAGCCACCTGCGACCTGCTAGCATCCCAGTCTAAGCTCTGAGAATGCACCAATACTTTCAAACAGATGCACAGCAGAGATTGGGGTGCAGTGATGCATGGTTTGTCATAGTTTGGTTTAGTGGGCAGCATGGCCACCACCAACTCTGTGCAGGGCAGAAGTCAATGGATCACAGAGCTAGAGACCTGAAACTTTGTCCCAAGCAGAATGCATACTAAATAGCCTGATTTCTGCAGTTTCAGGGCTTAGCTGATGATGCAACTGTGTCCAGACCACTTTACTCGTGGTGAGTAAAGCCACCTGCGACCTGCTAGCATCCCAGTCTAAGCTCTGAGAATGCACCAATACTTTCAAACAGATGCACAGCAGAGATTGGGGTGCAGTGATGCATGGTTTGTCATAGTTTGGTTTAGTGGCCAGCATGACCACCACCAACTCTGTGCAGGGCAGAAGTCAATGGAACACAGAGCTAGAGACCTGAAACTTTGTCCCAAGCAGAATGCATACTAAATAGCCTGATTCATGCAGTTTCAGGGCTTAGCTGATGATGCAACTGTGTCCAGACCACTTTACTTGGTGAGTAAAGCCACCTGCAACCTGCTGCATTCCATTCTAAGCTCTGAAAATGCACCAATCCTTTCAAACAGATGCACAGCAGAGATTAGGTTTCAGTGATGCATGGTTTATCATAGTTTGGTTTAGTGGCCAGCATGACCACCACCAACTCTGTGCAGGGCAGAAGTCAATGGATCACTTAGTGGCCAGCATGACCACCACCAACTCTGTGCAGGGCAGAAGTCAATGGAACACAGAGCTAGAGACCTGAAACTTTGTCCCAAGCAGAATGCATACTAAATAGCCTGATTCATGCAGTTTCAGGGCTTAGCTGATGATGCAACTGTGTCCAGACCACTTTACTCGTGGTGAGTAAAGCCACCTGCGACCTGCTGCATTCCATTCTAAGCTCTGAAAATGCACCAATCCTTTCAAACAGATGCACAGCAGAGATTAGGGTTGCAGTGATGCATGGTTTATCATAGTTTGGTTTAGTGGGCCAGCATGACCACCACCAACTCTGTGCAGGGCAGAAGTCAATGGATCACAGAGCTAGAGACCTGAAACTTTGTACCAAGCAGAATGCATACTAAATAGCCTGATTCCTGCAGTTTCAGGGCTTAGCTGATGATGCAACTGTGTCCAGACCACTTTACTCGTGGTGAGTAAAGCCACCTGCGACCTGCTGCATCCCATTCTAAGCTCTGAAAATGCACCAATCCTTTCAAACAGATGCACAGCAGAGATTGGGGTGCAGTGATGCATGGTTTATCATAGTTTGGTTTAGTGGCCAGCATGGCCACCACCAACTCTGTGCAGGGCAGAAGTCAATGGATCACAGAGCTAGAGACCTGAAACTTTGTCCCAAGCAGAATGCATACTAAATAGCCTGATTCATGCAGTTTCAGGGCTTAGCTGATGATGCAACTGTGTCCAGACCACTTTACTCGTGGTGAGTAAAGCCACCTGCCGACCTGCTAGCATCCTATTCTAAGCTCTGAAAATGCACCAATGCTTTCATACAGATGCACAGCAGAGATTAGGGTTGCAGTGATGCATGGTTTATCATAGTTTGGTTTAGTGGCCAGCATGACCACCACCAACTCTGTGCAGGGCAGAAGTCAATGGATCACAGAGCTAGAGACCTGAAACTTTGTCCCAAGCAGAATGCATACTAAATAGCCTGATTCCTGCAGTTTCAGGGCTTAGCTGATGATGCAACTGTGTCCAGACCACTTTACTCGTGGTGAGTAAAGCCACCTGCCGACCTGCTAGCATCCCTATTCTAAGCTCTGAAAATGCACCAATGCTTTCAAACAGATGCACAGCAGAGATTGGGGTGCAGTGATGCATGGTTTATCATAGTTTGGTTTAGTGGCCAGCATGACCACCACCAACTCTGTGCAGGGCAGAAGTCAATGGATCACAGAGCTAGAGACCTGAAACTTTGTACCAAGCAGAATGCATACTAAATAGCCTGATTCCTGCAGTTTCAGGGCTTAGCTGATGATGCAACTGTGTCCAGACCACGTTACTCTTGGTGAGTAAAGCCACCTGCGACCTGCTGCATTCCATTCTAAGCTCTGAAAATGCACCAATCCTTTCAAACAGATGCACAGCAGAGATTGGGGTGCAGTGATGCATGGTTTATCATAGTTTGGTTTAGTGGCCAGCATGACCACCACCAACTCTGTGCAGGGCAGAAGTCAATGGATCACAGAGCTAGAGACCTGAAACTTTGTCCCAAGCAGAATGCATACTAAATAGCCTGATTCCTGCAGTTTCAGGGCTTAGCTGATGATGCAACTGCGTCCAGACCACGTTACTCTTGGTGAGTAAAGCCACCTGCGACCTGCTGCATCCCATTCTAAGCTCTGAAAATGCACCAATCCTTTTAAACAGATGCACAGCAGAGATTGGGGTGCAGTGATGCATGGTTTATCATAGTTTGGTTTAGTGGCCGGCATGGCCACCACCAACTCTGTGCAGGGCAGAAGTCAATGGATCACAGAGCTAGAGACCTGAAACTTTGTCCCAAGCAGAATGCATACTAAATAGCCTGATTCATGCAGTTTCAGGGCTTAGCTGATGATGCAACTGCGTCCAGACCACGTTACTCTTGGTGAGTAAAGCCACCTGCGACCTGCTAGCATCCCTATTCTAAGCTCTGAAAATGCACCAATGCTTTCATAACAGATGCACAGCAGAGATTAGGGTTGCAGTGACGCATGGTTTATCATAGTTTGGTTTAGTGGCCAGCATGACCACCACCAACTCTGTGCAGGGCAGAAGTCAATGGATCACAGAGCTAGAGACCTGAAACTTTGTCCCAAGCAGAATGCATACTAAATAGCCTGATTCCTGCAGTTTCAGGGCTTAGCTGATGATGCAACTGCGTCCAGACCACTTTACTCGTGGTGAGTAAAGCCACCTGTGACCTGCTGCATCCTATTCTAAGCTCTGAAAATGCACCAATGCTTTCAAACAGATGCACAGCAGAGATTGGGGTGCAGTGATGCATGGTTTATCATAGTTTGGTTTAGTGGCCAGCATGACCACCACCAACTCTGTGCAGGGCAGAAGTCAATGGATCACAGAGCTAGAGACCTGAAACTTTGTACCAAGCAGAATGCATACTAAATAGCCTGATTCCTGCAGTTTCAGGGCTTAGCTGATGATGCAACTGCGTCCAGACCACGTTACTCTTGGTGAGTAAAGCCACCTGCGACCTGCTGCATCCCATTCTAAGCTCTGAAAATGCACCAATGCTTTCATACAGATGCACAGCAGAGATTAGGGTTGCAGTGACGCATGGTTTATCATAGTTTGGTTTAGTGGCCAGCATGACCACCACCAACTCTGTGCAGGGCAGAAGTCAATGGATCACAGAGCTAGAGACCTGAAACTTTGTCCCAAGCAGAATGCATACTAAATAGCCTGATTCATGCAGTTTCAGGGCTTAGCTGATGATGCAACTGTGTCCAGACCACTTTACTCGTGGTGAGTAAAGCCACCTGCCACCTGCTACATCCTATTCTAAGCTCTGAAAATGCACCAATGCTTTCAAACAGATGCACAGCAGAGATTGGGGTGCAGTGATGCATGGTTTATCATAGTTTGGTTTAGTGGCCAGCATGACCACCACCAACTCTGTGCAGGGCAGAAGTCAATGGATCACAGAGCTAGAGACCTGAAACTTTGTCCCAAGCAGAATGCATACTAAATAGCCTGATTCATGCAGTTTCAGGGCTTAACTGATGATGCAACTGCGTCCAGACCACTTTACTCGTGGTGAGTAAAGCCACCTGCGACCTGCTGCATCCCATTCTAAGCTCTGAAAATGCACCAATGCTTTCAAACAGATGCACAGCAGAAATTAGGTTGCAGTGACGCATGGTTTATCATAGTTTGGTTTAGTGGCCAGCATGACCACCATCAACTCTGTTTGAATTGTATTGACAGTAGGACCTTGAAGAGCGCCGCAAAAATTGAGAAGAAGCGCAGGCGGCTCGTGAAAGGGAAAGGGAAGAAGCCAAGGAAGCAAGATCTCAGGCAGCCCATGAGAGGCAGCTTGAGATTCTGAAGTTTGAGTTGCTCTTGAAAGGCGTAACATCAAAATCTTCTTCATGATTATTGAGTTCTACATTCAATAAACCTTGTAACAGCTTTATTTTGTTTACATTATCACTGCTTTTTTTTGTTTATATTATCGGATTTTGGAATGGATCTCATGGCCCATTTTGCTGCCTGACAGCTGCTTGTTATTGCATTGGAGTCTGGACATGCGTACGTTGGGCTCCATTTGTACAATGAGGAGCTGAAAAAGTCGATTGCATGTTTATTGATTGTTATCTGCGTTTTCTGATTTTGCTACAGATCTTCTTAAAGTACAAGTGCTTCTTTGCGACATACAGCGGAATGACATTTACTTTTGAATTAGCAAAACGTCATTTTGTTGAATGGACCAAAAAGCTTGCGTTCCATGCAGGTGTTCCTGACAAAAACCACAATTCTGGCAGCTTCATCCAATCATTCAACCACCTGCACTTCTACAAGGCTGGACAAAGCCGCCATCAGCGCAAGCCAGAGACGTACACAGTGGTTTGGGCCTTTGCAAACAACCAACATGTCAAGAAGGCGTATTGGCGGGAGCCGCTTCAGGAAAGAAGCGCAAGCAAGAGGGCAAGGCGCTGATTGGGGTTTTTGTTATTTATTGTTTCTTCAATATTTTGTTATTTTCGACTTCTGCTGGTATTTTGGATTTTGTTTATTACTTTAAATACATATTATGGTTTTAAAACTTTTCTGCACATTGTTTCTTACCTTTTTTGAAACCTAGCTTTCAACTGGCTTTCCACTGGCTGTCAACTGGCTTGCGGCCTGTGAACTAACTGCGACGCGGCTGGCTTTCCACTGGTTAGCGGCTCGCACGCGAGTTGCCCACAGGTTGCGAGTGGCCTGCTAAGCGGCCTGTTAGCAGTTCCCAAGGTCCGGCTCGCTATGGGGACACTACAAAGCTAGCAACAAGTCAATCATGGCTGATTGCGATGCAGTACCATTCATTTGGCTTGTTTCAATCTATATTGGAATGAAGCAGCGCCAGGCCACTTTGAGTGAGTGGGACAGGAGTTGTCAGTTTTGGATGACAAACGCTGGTGGTGGAAGAAATCAGTTATACGGCTTGATTCGTGATGCCTGTGTTGGTCTTGAAGGAAAGCTTGAAGCTAAGCAGAAAGTCTGGATCTGTCCTCGTGGTGAAAAGACTCCGTTTGCTCTTCTTTTCGGAATGCCGTTCATCGCTTCGACACGCGCGACTTCGACTTGGGATTCTAGAGGTAACATGTGGACCAAACTCACCTCGCAAGACGGAAAGCTCAGTGTCCAGTATCAAACTGTCAGTTATTCCAGTACAAGAAACATTGTCGAGCCGCAGAAGAAGCCGAATGCGGAAAGCGATGATTTGATGATTTTGCCGTGGGCTGGTGGTTTGTTAGGGAGTTTGTTGCAGTCGTTCAGTTTATTTAGACTTTAGAGATTAGGTTGCAGTGACGCATGGTTTATCATAGTTTGGTTTAGTGGCCAGCATGACCACCACCAACTCTGTGCAGGGCAGAAGTCAATGGATCACAGAGCTAGAGACCTGAAACTTTGTCCCAAGCAGAATGCATACTAAATAGCCTGATTCCTGCAGTTTCAAGGCTTAGCTGATGATGCAACTGCATCCAGACCACTTTACTCGTGGTGAGTAAGGCCACCTGTGACCTGCTGCATCCCATTCTAAGCTCTGAAAATGCACCAATGCTTTCAAACAGATGCACAGCAGAGATTAGGTTGCAGTGACGCATGGTTTATCATAGTTTGGTTTAGTGGCCAGCATGACCACCACCAACTCTGTGCAGGGCAGAAGTCAATGGATCACAGAGCTAGAGACCTGAAACTTTGTCCCAAGCAGAATGCATACTAAATAGCCTGATTCATGCAGTTTCAGGGCTTAGCTGATGATGCAACTGCGTCCAGACCACGTTACTCTTGGTGAGTAAAGCCACCTGCAACCTGCTACATCCTATTCTAAGCTCTGAAAATGCACCAATGCTTTCATACAGATGCACAGCAGAGATTAGGTTGCAGTGACGCATGGTTTATCATAGTTTGGTTTAGTGGCCAGCATGACCACCACCAACTCTGTGCAGGGCAGAAGTCAATGGATCACAGAGCTAGAGACCTGAAACTTTGTCCCAAGCAGAATGCATACTAAATAGCCTGATTCCTGCAGTTTCAGGGCTTAGCTGATGATGCAACTGCGTCCAGACCACTTTACTCGTGGTGAGTAAAGCCACCTGCCACCTGCTACATCCTATTCTAAGCTCTGAAAATGCACCAATGCTTTCAAACAGATGCACAGCAGAGATTGGGGTGCAGTGATGCATGGTTTATCATAGTTTGGTTTAGTGGCCAGCATGACCACCACCAACTCTGTGCAGGGCAGAAGTCAATGGATCACAGAGCTAGAGACCTGAAACTTTGTACCAAGCAGAATGCATACTAAATAGCCTGATTCCTGCAGTTTCAGGGCTTAGCTGATGATGCAACTGCGTCCAGACCACGTTACTCTTGGTGAGTAAAGCCACCTGCGACCTGCTGCATCCCATTCTAAGCTCTGAAAATGCACCAATGCTTTCATACAGATGCACAGCAGAGATTAGGTTGCAGTGACGCATGGTTTATCATAGTTTGGTTTAGTGGCCAGCATGACCACCACCAACTCTGTGCAGGGCAGAAGTCAATGGATCACAGAGCTAGAGACCTGAAACTTTGTCCCAAGCAGAATGCATACTAAATAGCCTGATTCATGCAGTTTCAGGGCTTAGCTGATGATGCAACTGTGTCCAGACCACTTTACTCGTGGTGAGTAAAGCCACCTGCCACCTGCTACATCCTATTCTAAGCTCTGAAAATGCACCAATGCTTTCAAACAGATGCACAGCAGAGATTGGGGTGCAGTGATGCATGGTTTATCATAGTTTGGTTTAGTGGCCAGCATGACCACCACCAACTCTGTGCAGGGCAGAAGTCAATGGATCACAGAGCTAGAGACCTGAAACTTTGTCCCAAGCAGAATGCATACTAAATAGCCTGATTCATGCAGTTTCAGGGCTTAACTGATGATGCAACTGCGTCCAGACCACTTTACTCGTGGTGAGTAAAGCCACCTGCGACCTGCTGCATCCCATTCTAAGCTCTGAAAATGCACCAATGCTTTCAAACAGATGCACAGCAGAAATTAGGTTGCAGTGACGCATGGTTTATCATAGTTTGGTTTAGTGGCCAGCATGACCACCATCAACTCTGTTTGAATTGTATTGACAGTAGGACCTTGAAGAGCGCCGCAAAAATTGAGAAGAAGCGCAGGCGGCTCGTGAAAGGGAAAGGGAAGAAGCCAAGGAAGCAAGATCTCAGGCAGCCCATGAGAGGCAGCTTGAGATTCTGAAGTTTGAGTTGCTCTTGAAAGGCGTAACATCAAAATCTTCTTCATGATTATTGAGTTCTACATTCAATAAACCTTGTAACAGCTTTATTTTGTTTACATTATCACTGCTTTTTTTTGTTTATATTATCGGATTTTGGAATGGATCTCATGGCCCATTTTGCTGCCTGACAGCTGCTTGTTATTGCATTGGAGTCTGGACATGCGTACGTTGGGCTCCATTTGTACAATGAGGAGCTGAAAAAGTCGATTGCATGTTTATTGATTGTTATCTGCGTTTTCTGATTTTGCTACAGATCTTCTTAAAGTACAAGTGCTTCTTTGCGACATACAGCGGAATGACATTTACTTTTGAATTAGCAAAACGTCATTTTGTTGAATGGACCAAAAAGCTTGCGTTCCATGCAGGTGTTCCTGACAAAAACCACAATTCTGGCAGCTTCATCCAATCATTCAACCACCTGCACTTCTACAAGGCTGGACAAAGCCGCCATCAGCGCAAGCCAGAGACGTACACAGTGGTTTGGGCCTTTGCAAACAACCAACATGTCAAGAAGGCGTATTGGCGGGAGCCGCTTCAGGAAAGAAGCGCAAGCAAGAGGGCAAGGCGCTGATTGGGGTTTTTGTTATTTATTGTTTCTTCAATATTTTGTTATTTTCGACTTCTGCTGGTATTTTGGATTTTGTTTATTACTTTAAATACATATTATGGTTTTAAAACTTTTCTGCACATTGTTTCTTACCTTTTTTGAAACCTAGCTTTCAACTGGCTTTCCACTGGCTGTCAACTGGCTTGCGGCCTGTGAACTAACTGCGACGCGGCTGGCTTTCCACTGGTTAGCGGCTCGCACGCGAGTTGCCCACAGGTTGCGAGTGGCCTGCTAAGCGGCCTGTTAGCAGTTCCCAAGGTCCGGCTCGCTATGGGGACACTACAAAGCTAGCAACAAGTCAATCATGGCTGATTGCGATGCAGTACCATTCATTTGGCTTGTTTCAATCTATATTGGAATGAAGCAGCGCCAGGCCACTTTGAGTGAGTGGGACAGGAGTTGTCAGTTTTGGATGACAAACGCTGGTGGTGGAAGAAATCAGTTATACGGCTTGATTCGTGATGCCTGTGTTGGTCTTGAAGGAAAGCTTGAAGCTAAGCAGAAAGTCTGGATCTGTCCTCGTGGTGAAAAGACTCCGTTTGCTCTTCTTTTCGGAATGCCGTTCATCGCTTCGACACGCGCGACTTCGACTTGGGATTCTAGAGGTAACATGTGGACCAAACTCACCTCGCAAGACGGAAAGCTCAGTGTCCAGTATCAAACTGTCAGTTATTCCAGTACAAGAAACATTGTCGAGCCGCAGAAGAAGCCGAATGCGGAAAGCGATGATTTGATGATTTTGCCGTGGGCTGGTGGTTTGTTAGGGAGTTTGTTGCAGTCGTTCAGTTTATTTAGACTTTAGAGATTAGGTTGCAGTGACGCATGGTTTATCATAGTTTGGTTTAGTGGCCAGCATGACCACCACCAACTCTGTGCAGGGCAGAAGTCAATGGATCACAGAGCTAGAGACCTGAAACTTTGTCCCAAGCAGAATGCATACTAAATAGCCTGATTCCTGCAGTTTCAAGGCTTAGCTGATGATGCAACTGCATCCAGACCACTTTACTCGTGGTGAGTAAGGCCACCTGTGACCTGCTGCATCCCATTCTAAGCTCTGAAAATGCACCAATGCTTTCAAACAGATGCACAGCAGAGATTAGGTTGCAGTGACGCATGGTTTATCATAGTTTGGTTTAGTGGCCAGCATGACCACCACCAACTCTGTGCAGGGCAGAAGTCAATGGATCACAGAGCTAGAGACCTGAAACTTTGTCCCAAGCAGAATGCATACTAAATAGCCTGATTCCTGCAGTTTCAAGGCTTAGCTGATGATGCAACTGCATCCAGACCACTTTACTCGTGGTGAGTAAGGCCACCTGTGACCTGCTGCATCCCATTCTAAGCTCTGAAAATGCACCAATGCTTTCAAACAGATGCACAGCAGAGATTAGGTTGCAGTGACGCATGGTTTATCATAGTTTGGTTTAGTGGCCAGCATGACCACCACCAACTCTGTGCAGGGCAGAAGTCAATGGATCACAGAGCTAGAGACCTGAAACTTTGTCCCAAGCAGAATGCATACTAAATAGCCTGATTCCTGCAGTTTCAGGGCTTAGCTGATGATGCAACTGTGTCCAGACCACTTTACTCGTGGTGAGTAAGGCCACCTGCGACCTGCTGCATCCTATTCTAAGCTCTGAAAATGCACCAATGCTTTCAAACAGATGCACAGCAGAAATTAGGTTGCAGTGACGCATGGTTTATCATAGTTTGGTTTAGTGGCCAGCATGACCACCATCAACTCTGTTTGAATTGTATTGACAGTAGGACCTTGAAGAGCGCCGCAAAAATTGAGAAGAAGCGCAGGCGGCTCGTGAAAGGGAAAGGGAAGAAGCCAAGGAAGCAAGATCTCAGGCAGCCCATGAGAGGCAGCTTGAGATTCTGAAGTTTGAGTTGCTCTTGAAAGGCGTAACATCAAAATCTTCTTCATGATTATTGAGTTCTACATTCAATAAACCTTGTAACAGCTTTATTTTGTTTACATTATCACTGCTTTTTTTTTGTTTATATTATCGGATTTTGGAATGGATCTCATGGCCCATTTTGCTGCCTGACAGCTGCTTGTTATTGCATTGGAGTCTGGACATGCGTACGTTGGGCTCCATTTGTACAATGAGGAGCTGAAAAAGTCGATTGCATGTTTATTGATTGTTATCTGCGTTTTCTGATTTTGCTACAGATCTTCTTAAAGTACAAGTGCTTCTTTGCGACATACAGCGGAATGACATTTACTTTTGAATTAGCAAAACGTCATTTTGTTGAATGGACCAAAAAGCTTGCGTTCCATGCAGGTGTTCCTGACAAAAACCACAATTCTGGCAGCTTCATCCAATCATTCAACCACCTGCACTTCTACAAGGCTGGACAAAGCCGCCATCAGCGCAAGCCAGAGACGTACACAGTGGTTTGGGCCTTTGCAAACAACCAACATGTCAAGAAGGCGTATTGGCGGGAGCCGCTTCAGGAAAGAAGCGCAAGCAAGAGGGCAAGGCGCTGATTGGGGTTTTTGTTATTTATTGTTTCTTCAATATTTTGTTATTTTCGACTTCTGCTGGTATTTTGGATTTTGTTTATTACTTTAAATACATATTATGGTTTTAAAACTTTTCTGCACATTGTTTCTTACCTTTTTTGAAACCTAGCTTTCAACTGGCTCTCCACTGGCTGTCAACTGGCTTGCGGCCTGTGAACTAACTGCGACGCGGCTGGCTTTCCACTGGTTAGCGGCTCGCACGCGAGTTGCCCACAGGTTGCGAGTGGCCTGCTAAGCGGCCTGTTAGCAGTTCCCAAGGTCCGGCTCGCTATGGGGACACTACAAAGCTAGCAACAAGTCAATCATGGCTGATTGCGATGCAGTACCATTCATTTGGCTTGTTTCAATCTATATTGGAATGAAGCAGCGCCAGGCCACTTTGAGTGAGTGGGACAGGAGTTGTCAGTTTTGGATGACAAACGCTGGTGGTGGAAGAAATCAGTTATACGGCTTGATTCGTGATGCCTGTGTTGGTCTTGAAGGAAAGCTTGAAGCTAAGCAGAAAGTCTGGATCTGTCCTTGTGGTGAAAAGACTCCGTTTGCTCTTCTTTTCGGAATGCCGTTCATCGCTTCGACACGCGCGACTTCGACTTGGGATTCTAGAGGTAACATGTGGACCAAACTCACCTCGCAAGACGGAAAGCTCAGTGTCCAGTATCAAACTGTCAGTTATTCCAGTACAAGAAACATTGTCGAGCCGCAGAAGAAGCCGAATGCGGAAAGCGATGATTTGATGATTTTGCCGTGGGCTGGTGGTTTGTTAGGGAGTTTGTTGCAGTCGTTCAGTTTATTTAGACTTTAGAGATTAGGTTGCAGTGACGCATGGTTTATCATAGTTTGGTTTAGTGGCCAGCATGACCACCACCAACTCTGTGCAGGGCAGAAGTCAATGGATCACAGAGCTAGAGACCTGAAACTTTGTCCCAAGCAGAATGCATACTAAATAGCCTGATTCCTGCAGTTTCAAGGCTTAGCTGATGATGCAACTGCATCCAGACCACTTTACTCGTGGTGAGTAAGGCCACCTGTGACCTGCTGCATCCCATTCTAAGCTCTGAAAATGCATCAATGCTTTCAAACAGATGCACAGCAGAGATTAGGTTGCAGTGACGCATGGTTTATCATAGTTTGGTTTAGTGGCCAGCATGACCACCACCAACTCTGTGCAGGGCAGAAGTCAATGGATCACAGAGCTAGAGACCTGAAACTTTGTCCCAAGCAGAATGCATACTAAATAGCCTGATTCCTGCAGTTTCAGGGCTTAGCTGATGATGCAACTGTGTCCAGACCACTTTACTCGTGGTGAGTAAGGCCACCTGCGACCTGCTGCATCCTATTCTAAGCTCTGAAAATGCACCAATGCTTTCAAACAGATGCACAGCAGAAATTAGGTTGCAGTGACGCATGGTTTATCATAGTTTGGTTTAGTGGCCAGCATGACCACCATCAACTCTGTTTGAATTGTATTGACAGTAGGACCTTGAAGAGCGCCGCAAAAATTGAGAAGAAGCGCAGGCGGCTCGTGAAAGGGAAAGGGAAGAAGCCAAGGAAGCAAGATCTCAGGCAGCCCATGAGAGGCAGCTTGAGATTCTGAAGTTTGAGTTGCTCTTGAAAGGCGTAACATCAAAATCTTCTTCATGATTATTGAGTTCTACATTCAATAAACCTTGTAACAGCTTTATTTTGTTTACATTATCACTGCTTTTTTTTGTTTATATTATCGGATTTTGGAATGGATCTCATGGCCCATTTTGCTGCCTGACAGCTGCTTGTTATTGCATTGGAGTCTGGACATGCGTACGTTGGGCTCCATTTGTACAATGAGGAGCTGAAAAAGTCGATTGCATGTTTATTGATTGTTATCTGCGTTTTCTGATTTTGCTACAGATCTTCTTAAAGTACAAGTGCTTCTTTGCGACATACAGCGGAATGACATTTACTTTTGAATTAGCAAAACGTCATTTTGTTGAATGGACCAAAAAGCTTGCGTTCCATGCAGGTGTTCCTGACAAAAACCACAATTCTGGCAGCTTCATCCAATCATTCAACCACCTGCACTTCTACAAGGCTGGACAAAGCCGCCATCAGCGCAAGCCAGAGACGTACACAGTGGTTTGGGCCTTTGCAAACAACCAACATGTCAAGAAGGCGTATTGGCGGGAGCCGCTTCAGGAAAGAAGCGCAAGCAAGAGGGCAAGGCGCTGATTGGGGTTTTTGTTATTTATTGTTTCTTCAATATTTTGTTATTTTCGACTTCTGCTGGTATTTTGGATTTTGTTTATTACTTTAAATACATATTATGGTTTTAAAACTTTTCTGCACATTGTTTCTTACCTTTTTTGAAACCTAGCTTTCAACTGGCTCTCCACTGGCTGTCAACTGGCTTGCGGCCTGTGAACTAACTGCGACGCGGCTGGCTTTCCACTGGTTAGCGGCTCGCACGCGAGTTGCCCACAGGTTGCGAGTGGCCTGCTAAGCGGCCTGTTAGCAGTTCCCAAGGTCCGGCTCGCTATGGGGACACTACAAAGCTAGCAACAAGTCAATCATGGCTGATGCGATGCAGTACCATTCATTTGGCTTGTTTCAATCTATATTGGAATGAAGCAGCGCCAGGCCACTTTGAGTGAGTGGGACAGGAGTTGTCAGTTTTGGATGACAAACGCTGGTGGTGGAAGAAATCAGTTATACGGCTTGATTCGTGATGCCTGTGTTGGTCTTGAAGGAAAGCTTGAAGCTAAGCAGAAAGTCTGGATCTGTCCTCGTGGTGAAAAGACTCCGTTTGCTCTTCTTTTCGGAATGCCGTTCATCGCTTCGACACGCGCGACTTCGACTTGGGATTCTAGAGGTAACATGTGGACCAAACTCACCTCGCAAGACGGAAAGCTCAGTGTCCAGTATCAAACTGTCAGTTATTCCAGTACAAGAAACATTGTCGAGCCGCAGAAGAAGCCGAATGCGGAAAGCGATGATTTGATGATTTTGCCGTGGGCTGGTGGTTTGTTAGGGAGTTTGTTGCAGTCGTTCAGTTTATTTAGACTTTAGAGATTAGGTTGCAGTGACGCATGGTTTATCATAGTTTGGTTTAGTGGCCAGCATGACCACCACCAACTCTGTGCAGGGCAGAAGTCAATGGATCACAGAGCTAGAGACCTGAAACTTTGTCCCAAGCAGAATGCATACTAAATAGCCTGATTCCTGCAGTTTCAGGGCTTAGCTGATGATGCAACTGTGTCCAGACCACTTTACTCGTGGTGAGTAAGGCCACCTGCGACCTGCTGCATCCTATTCTAAGCTCTGAAAATGCACCAATGCTTTCAAACAGATGCACAGCAGAAATTAGGTTGCAGTGACGCATGGTTTATCATAGTTTGGTTTAGTGGCCAGCATGACCACCATCAACTCTGTTTGAATTGTATTGACAGTAGGACCTTGAAGAGCGCCGCAAAAATTGAGAAGAAGCGCAGGCGGCTCGTGAAAGGGAAAGGGAAGAAGCCAAGGAAGCAAGATCTCAGGCAGCCCATGAGAGGCAGCTTGAGATTCTGAAGTTTGAGTTGCTCTTGAAAGGCGTAACATCAAAATCTTCTTCATGATTATTGAGTTCTACATTCAATAAACCTTGTAACAGCTTTATTTTGTTTACATTATCACTGCTTTTTTTTGTTTATATTATCGGATTTTGGAATGGATCTCATGGCCCATTTTGCTGCCTGACAGCTGCTTGTTATTGCATTGGAGTCTGGACATGCGTACGTTGGGCTCCATTTGTACAATGAGGAGCTGAAAAAGTCGATTGCATGTTTATTGATTGTTATCTGCGTTTTCTGATTTTGCTACAGATCTTCTTAAAGTACAAGTGCTTCTTTGCGACATACAGCGGAATGACATTTACTTTTGAATTAGCAAAACGTCATTTTGTTGAATGGACCAAAAAGCTTGCGTTCCATGCAGGTGTTCCTGACAAAAACCACAATTCTGGCAGCTTCATCCAATCATTCAACCACCTGCACTTCTACAAGGCTGGACAAAGCCGCCATCAGCGCAAGCCAGAGACGTACACAGTGGTTTGGGCCTTTGCAAACAACCAACATGTCAAGAAGGCGTATTGGCGGGAGCCGCTTCAGGAAAGAAGCGCAAGCAAGAGGGCAAGGCGCTGATTGGGGTTTTTGTTATTTATTGTTTCTTCAATATTTTGTTATTTTCGACTTCTGCTGGTATTTTGGATTTTGTTTATTACTTTAAATACATATTATGGTTTTAAAACTTTTCTGCACATTGTTTCTTACCTTTTTTGAAACCTAGCTTTCAACTGGCTCTCCACTGGCTGTCAACTGGCTTGCGGCCTGTGAACTAACTGCGACGCGGCTGGCTTTCCACTGGTTAGCGGCTCGCACGCGAGTTGCCCACAGGTTGCGAGTGGCCTGCTAAGCGGCCTGTTAGCAGTTCCCAAGGTCCGGCTCGCTATGGGGACACTACAAAGCTAGCAACAAGTCAATCATGGCTGATTGCGATGCAGTACCATTCATTTGGCTTGTTTCAATCTATATTGGAATGAAGCAGCGCCAGGCCACTTTGAGTGAGTGGGACAGGAGTTGTCAGTTTTGGATGACAAACGCTGGTGGTGGAAGAAATCAGTTATACGGCTTGATTCGTGATGCCTGTGTTGGTCTTGAAGGAAAGCTTGAAGCTAAGCAGAAAGTCTGGATCTGTCCTTGTGGTGAAAAGACTCCGTTTGCTCTTCTTTTCGGAATGCCGTTCATCGCTTCGACACGCGCGACTTCGACTTGGGATTCTAGAGGTAACATGTGGACCAAACTCACCTCGCAAGACGGAAAGCTCAGTGTCCAGTATCAAACTGTCAGTTATTCCAGTACAAGAAACATTGTCGAGCCGCAGAAGAAGCCGAATGCGGAAAGCGATGATTTGATGATTTTGCCGTGGGCTGGTGGTTTGTTAGGGAGTTTGTTGCAGTCGTTCAGTTTATTTAGACTTTAGAGGCAGTTTCATTATTTAACTTTTCAATTGTTTCATTTAATATTTATTTTGTAGGTCGAGGAAAAATAAAGATTTGACAATTCTGCCCAAAAACAACGAACGATCAACAACAAAAAACAAACCGTCCTATTCTGGATCAAACAGCAAATTAACTCTCCCGATCATGTCTCTAAACCACAGCGATCAGATCGCTCCCACCACTTCGTGGACTTGGGATCTCAACGTCGACGTCAGTAACGTCACGTTCTGGTCCTGGAATCAAAACTCTACTCGAAATGCTTTCGCTAAAATGTCAGATGTCTCAAAAACAGCCGCCGACGTCGTCTTTCTCCAAGAAACTCGGTTCGGTCGCAAGTCATTCTCCGACATCCTTGAACACCCCAACATCACGGACTACGCCGTCTACCAAACCCACGACTTCTATACGTCAGAATTTCCGCACGAGCAGCTCCAACGTGGCCTCGGATCAAATGGGGTCGCTATTTTAGTCCATCAATCCTTGTTTCAACAAACACCAACTGCCCTCTTCGAAACTTTCCCTAGTTGGAACGTCGCCGACATGGAAGGTTGTTACATTGAGTTGCATTTCGGGGAACTGGTGTTGGTTTCGGCTTATTTTCCCAACGCCAGTCGCAACAACGAAATATGCGATTCAAACGGCCTTCGAGAAGCGTGTCGCACAGCTACAGGACGATGGATTCTCGGTGATAGTTAGGGCAGACTTCAACGTTACTGGGACACATCTGGATATTCACTGTGATGTTATTCTAATGATCAGTTCTGGATTCCGCCCGCCTGAACGCGATTGGTTCAATAACCTTTCGCATATCCTTCTTGATTCCTTCCGTTACTGTAATCTGTTCCGAGCGGGCGACTACACAATGTGGTTTTACCACAACCGCCGGGGCAATATGGGAATGCGATATGATGATATTTTCAGTTCCTCCAACATTGTACCACTTGCTTCTCGGCATGATCGATCTATACCATATTCCTGTGGTCTCAACTTTTGACTTGTCTGAATTCACGTCGGACCTCATTGCGCCAGCCTTCGTAGGTGCAACCATCAATTTAGAGCATTTCTACATCGAACCTGGAGAGGAAACACAATTCGACTATCTGGGATATGAATTGGAAACTGAGGAGGAATACGAAGAGACGCGATCCAGATTGCAAAGCGCGTCGAATGTCTTTGTGGAATACCTTGAGTCATTGTCTGAGGAGGACGATGTTGAAGCTGTTGAAAGTCCTGCAGCTGAGATTGGGGAATTTAGTGTCATCGCCCTAGCAACACCCTCGGTTTCAGCGGACCTTTGTGTCCCAGAGAGAGCGGGTTCTCTCTGTGCAGGCACCCCTCCTCAGGCGAGTACCTCGTCATTTATGTGATAGTCAGGACACTCACCTTGAACCGCTCCCAGACCTCTCTGCTAAGCTGGAGTTTTTGAACCAGCAGGAACTATACACCATTGAAGAGGAAATGGAATGCTGTGAAAGTCCTGCAGTTGGAGTTGGGGAATTTGACACTTGTGTTCCAGTATCACCCTCGGCTCCAGCGGACCTCTGTGTCCCAGAGACATCTCTCTGCGCAGGCAACAAAACTCAGGCGAGTGCTTCGTTCACTTCGCCTGAATCCGCAGATACTCACCAATCTTCTGAAGGTTCCACAGAGTTCTTCCAGTCTCAGACTGATGCCACATACACGCACAATGTACAGGTCTATCCAGTAGAACGGTTCTACAACTCCCAGTCAAAGCGCATGAACATCAATTCCAAACTCGGTTTGGACTCTAGCGAAAAAGTCATTGGTATTGCAAAGCTTGAGACTGACCAGGTTCATTTGGACGCATCAAAGGCAGAAGTTCACACGATTGTCGAGGTTTTGGAGCGCTACATAAAAGGGGAAAAGATTTCCGCTTATGAAACAGCCGTGCTGGACTGCGCGTATTTGAACTATTCAGCAGAAGCTGAAGATACGGAACTGATGAACAGTGTTGACGCTGATGCGGGGTTCACAGCTCATTGCTTCACTAAGGCCAAAACCGTTGACAAGAAGATCCGTCCAGTTAGTACGAGACTCCCAGATTCAGTAAAACCTGAGTTGGAGAATCTGTCTCCTCCGCTTCCTCTTTTCCCACCGGACCAACGACGGTTGACAGAAGAGCGTCTTGACGGTCTTTTCAAATATACACGGGATAATTTCCCCGGATTCATTAGTGAGCCTGAGATTGAGTACTGCAAAGAACGGATCCGACCATACGACCGAGCCTTTTCATTCGATCTTAAGGAACGTGGGAAGCTGAAGGAGGGACTTTTCGAACCCATTCGTATAAACACTGTCCCACATACGCCTTGGCAAACACGCGATCGTCTGGTCCTTCAGGCTCACTATCGAAAACTGTTGGAATTCTTACGCGAAAAGTTAGAGAAAGGGATTATGGAGCCGAGTATCGGAGCTTACTCGTCGCCGTGGTTTGTGGTTGCAAAGAAAGATGGAGGGATCAGATTTATTCAGGACTTACAGCTTCTGAATAAGGTTACCATTCGGGATTCCAATTGCCCACCAAATATGGATGCTTCTACGGCGCGAGCTGCTGGATACAAGGTCTACACTGGAATGGATTGTATCAGTTTCTTCGATCAATTTATTTTGGACGTGCGAGATCGCGACTTAACTGCCATTCAAATGCCACTGGGACTGATGCGAATTACAGGATTACCGCAGGGCTGGTGCAATTCACCTGCAAACGCGCAACGTGTGTCTGGAATGATATTCCAAAAGGAAGGGGAGGCAGAGGTATTTGTCAATGATCTCTTGGCATTTTCTGGGAAGCCGGCTGATACCTCACTTTCCGATACACATCCGCTTGTTCGGAAATTCATAATTGAACACATGGATGTTGTCGAGACTATTCTTCGGAATTGATAACAACTGGGCTGACTGTCCACGGGACGAAGAATCAATTCTTTGTTCCAAAAATTCTCTCGCTCGAAGTTATTCTGTCAGAAGCTGGTCGCGAGCCGAATCCAAAGAAAATTGACGCAATCGACAAATGGCACGCGCCGAGGAACTTGAAGGAACTTCGTTCATTTGTCCAAACTGTTGCAACCTGGCGATCTTGGATTGAGGCGTTTTCTGTTCGTGCATTTCTGTTGTTCTACTTGTATCGAAAGGGACAGCCGTGGGAGTGGAAGGAGCCGCAACAAACAGCCTTTCTGGATTTGAAACAGGCTCTGAAGTCGCACCCCATTCGTCGGAACTTAGATGTTTCCGATTTGCGAGGGTGGTTCTCTGTGTCAAAAGTCGGGTCTGTTTAACGCGGCAGAGAGACTGTGCTCACAAATCAAAATGGAGCTGTGCGGTCTGGTGCGATGTCTCCGAAGAATCTATTACATGGTAGACGGCGTCCCAAGACTCATCGTTGAGGTTGACGCTAGCGGTCTGAAGGGAATGATGAACAATCCGTCAGTCGCGGACAGAACTATGCTTTGATGGATTATCTACGCTGGAACGTTTCCAATTGAGTTTGTTATTGTTCCTGGGAAACGCAACGTAGTTCCTGATGGAACTTCTCGCATGTACAGTTCACCTCCTCCAGAAGCAGATACCTCAAATGATTCTGAAGACGTTGAGAATGCAATTGAGTCCATGCTAGATCTTTTTCAGGAAGTGGAACCTTCTTGTTCAAACGTGTTTCTTGGAGATGCGGCGGAGTTCTCCGAGAACGAGGAGCTTCGAGATGTTTGTCAGTGGTTGGAATTTCAGACCTTTCGAGAGGGCTTGAAACAGCAACAGAAGGAACGTATCCGAGCTTCAGCAGTCAGGTTTTTCACTACCCAAGGCGAGTGATTGGGAAAACAGGGCAGCAACAGCAATTGATGAAGGAGGCACACGAGGGTCTTGGAGGTGGCCACTATTCTGCAAATCCAACATATCTGAAGTTGAGGGCTAAATATTATTGGAAAGGAATGCAAAAGGATGTGCGCGAATTCTGCGAGAAGTGCCTTCAATGTCTGTATCATTCCCAGAAACGCGTTTATGAACCACCAAAACCTTCAAAGTTGCCTTTTTCCGTCTGCATGGTCTGGTCTGGGGATGCCATTGTGATGCCCTATGGAAAATACGGGAAGCGGTACTTATTCCATTTAGAAGAAGCTCTGTCTTTGTGGCCTGAGGCGACCTCATTTAAATTCAAGAAATTAATGCCAATTATGGAGTGGGTGGTAAAGGACGTCTTCATGCGCTTTGGTATGCCAATGGTTGTCCTAGTAGATAACGCTGAATTCACGTCTGAAGAGGCTAGGGATGTTAGTCAGAAGCTCGGGTTCCAGATTCATGCTATCGCACCTCATAATCACAAGGCCCTGGCGGTTGAACGTGGACATGCACCATTGGTCAAATCTATTGCGAAACTATGCCTCACTGACCCAAAGGAATGCACGTACTATAGCGAGCGGCACTCCCGATTTGGACCCCGATTCGGCCTCCTAGTCGGGAAACGATTCGGAGTCCGACTAGGGTCCTAATAGGGCCCTATTAGGAGCAGTCCCGAATAGGGGCCGAATCGGAATGGCCAATAGGCCAATTGGCGCTCCTAGCCGCCCCTTAATGTACTCTTAACCTGTTTCCAGTAGGAGATTTCTATTTTTTCCTTTTATTTGAAGGGGTTTTCTTTCTCTTAATCGGACTTCCGAATAGGACATAGCATTTAATGAGTAAATGCACATTAACTACTGAAAACCTTTTAAAAGATGGCTATGAGAACTCCTATTAAGAGCTTAAAAAATGCTATAAGGACAGGTCCAATTGGCTCATTTGCGATTAGGAGCGCCACTAGGACCCCTAATAGCGCCTTATTAGGCTCCTAATCGGTCCAGCTCCTAATAGGGTCCGATTCGGACTCCTAGTCGGACTCCTAGTCGGGCCCTAATCGGACCCCGAATCGCGCGTGCCGCTCGGACCCCGGGCTGAAGGAATGGCCTGAACACGTCACATCGAGTCTGTTTGCTAAATGTATCAGCTGTACAAATCGAGGATATTCTCCATACAACATCATGTTCGGGCAAGAGCCCATGTTCTCCATTGACTTTGCCGCAGAGTCTTATTTCTCGCAGTTATGGAAAGACGGCATGTCGACGGAGGAGTTGCTGCTGACTCGCATGCTACAGCTCGAAAATAAGGAATACATAGTAGCCACGTCACGCGAAAGAGTGGATATTTCCAGGTACAAGTCCAGTTTGGAATATAACCTTCGACACAAAGGGTCCCTACGTCTGGAACCGTTGAAGGTAAATGACTGGGTGCTAGTCTACAATTCGAATCTTGATCGCCAGTGGGGACGGAAGCTTGAGAAAACGTTCATGGGACCTTTCGTCATTTATGATGTTCTGGATGGAAGCTACTTGCTGCGGGAGCTTGACGGAACTACGTTCAAATGACCATTTAGTGGAGATTGCTTAGTTCTCTTTCCTGCACCGTTGCGCTCTGAATTTGTTGACGAAGTGTCCAGTTCTTCAAAGTCACCCGATCCCATCTTAGAACTCATTCTCTCTTCTCCAACTGTTGAACTGTCAGATTACTTGCCTTTCAAGAATTCTGCTGATATTCCTTCAGAAATCTATGAAGTCGGAATGCTACAAATGTGGGAACGTCAAGGGACGACGTTCTACGCTGCGCTGAGCGATTGAAAACTGTGGAGAGTCATTGAGAAAGTGGTCGGAAATGGAGTTTATTACGCGTATTCTTTAGTCGTTATTTAAGCATTTATTATCATTATTGAAAAGTTAAATAAATTGTCAGTTGTGCACCTCAAGAGCAACGCGCTTACAGCCAGACTTACTTACCAGCACATCAAAAACTGTAACTTTTGTGTTGTCCTCATACTCACATTAGTTTAACCGATCGAACCCTCTATAAATCTCGTGGTTTTTAGGTGGATTTCAAACCTACATTCCACACCAGGTTAATGCCTAGTAAGGAGTACGGATTGCAGGCAGACTCATCATGGGAATCTGTCTGCTTTTGGCTTGTTTGACATCTTCTGGCCATCCCCCAAGATTTTAAATTTGGAAACAAAGAAGACAGCCTCTTTTAATTTTCTTGCAATCAAAATAGAAATTCTGATTTATCGCAAACACCCCTAATAAGAAATTTTCCGGTCACAAGTGTTGCAATCTCATTAAGTCCTTATTTCTCTGGAGTTGCAACCTGCACTGCAAAGAAGCAAAGTGACTGAGCGTATGTCTCTAGTTCTGTTGTGGACTGCTGCTGGATCAGCTTGATTATTCTTGATGGGACTCATAAAGCTATTTGCTGCATCACAGTAGCCTTTATCTGCAGCCATTTGCTCATTATCTTGTAGAAGAGGAAGTAGGCAGGATTGGCAATGGTAATATTGTTGTATTTTCCAGCAGGGCAGCCGCCGCCTGCATAGCCAATAACATTTCATCAACTGCTGATGTTGGTGATGGCGTCGAAGTTGGCAACTTTGGTTGCGGCAGTGGTTGATTCGAATTCAAGAATGGGTTGGTATATTCGCGGCCCTCCTTTCCAGCGTCAATATGAATAAGTTCACGATCCACTTCATTTTCCTGATGGATAAATGTTCGAAAGTTCGCCCAGTCTGTGTTTCGCTTTCCGCCGACCGTGGAGTTTCTGACTAGTTCGCGAGCGTGAACTGCGTTGCAACCGGACAAAAGATAGAAATCATGTTTTGCGGATCCGGCTTATTAGCAGCGGCCATTCGACTGACCAGAGCTTCATATGCTGCTGCATATTCCGAGATTTGGGTGTAGCCGGTCCGCTTTGTGTTTTCCGCCAGAGTCTTCAAATGTTGAGTTGTAATAATAATGTTCAGGTCGTCGAAGCGGTGAAGAAGCCAGCGAACAAGCAAGTCGTAACTATGTTGAACATAAACAAAACTGTCATCCAAAAAGTCTTCAAGAAACTCGTCTACAGTTGAAGTTTGAGTTGTTGCAGCCTTCCCACCAACAGATGAGCCAGTGGGTGTAGCGGTCTTCTTTGAATGTTCCTGCCGCTGACGAGCAACTCTCTCGCTGATCCAAAGGTCATATTGCTGTCGAACGCCGTGGGTGAATTTTGATGTAATAACTTCAATTTTCTTTGAATCTTCAGCAAATCCATTGTTGCCAAAGTAAAGGCGACAGGCCTCCAAGAAGGAGTTGAGGTGCTTGCCGTTGAGCTGCTGGGTGAATGCCTGAAGTTGTTGTTGCATGTTGTAGTTGTTTTTGTTGTTTTTGTTGTAGATTTTGACTGACAATTTCACCACCCTCCAAATAGAAGATGGATGGAATTAAAGCGAAATTGATCACACCAATAACGATCTCCGATTATTGGGTGCCCTGTACGGTTTTCGATGTGCTGGTAAGTAAGTCTGGCTGTAAGCGCATTGCTCTTGAGGTGCACAACTAATAAATGCTTAAATAATGACTAAAGAATACGCGTAATAAACTCCATTTCTGACCACTTTCTCAATGACTCTCCACACTGGCCTTGAGTCACTTCTTATTTTGCCTTCTTTTAGAGTTTCCATTATTTGTGTTAGTTGATGAAATCAATTAGAGTTATTATGGTTTTCTGGTGGATTATGGAACGTTCCAATAAAAGTGTAGTATGTCTCATTTTACCCCATCTTTGTGCCAAAAACAGCTGTCCTCAAGCCAACATCTGCTGGTTCCTCAAAGACTGCTGGATCCAAGTTAATGTTTCCCATGTCTCAGGCTGTTGCTTAGGCTGTTGCTAACAAGACAACAACTGGTTCTACAGTGTCATTTCCCTCGGTTTTCGATAGAATTGCTAAACTCAAGGCTACCCTAAAGGCTTTGGGAGAAGCTCACAGAAAGTCTACAGATGCTGACAATTCAGAAAGTGAGTTAACACCACTTTACAATGCACCTAAAAGGGTGTGAAGGTGATGAAGAGGAGGAGATTGGAGATGAAGATGGTGGAGAAAATGAGCCTGATGCTGAGAATGAGAGGAGGAGGAAGAGGAAGTGGCATCAAAATAAGAGCATCAACCTGTGTTCATAATGATGATGATGATGATGATGATGATGATGATGATGATGATGATGATGATGATGATGATGATGATGATGATGAGCTGATGGAGCCAGTTGTACACAGAAAGAAGCATCGTGTGGAGAACATAGATGCGGAGGAAGATGAAGTTGAGGATGATGAGGAATGTGGTGGATGAAGAAGAAGAAGTGCACGCTCATCCCAAAAAGAAGCGACGTGCCATCAACCTTTTGAGAAGAGATGAAGAAGAAGAACCAGAGGTGAAAAAGATGGTGTCTGTTAAATGCATGTTTCAGAATCATGGAGCAGTGTTTCGTTGTAATGTGGAAGGGACTGTTGCTGAGGGAAACAAGGCAAAAGGTGAGACCAAATTGTTGTTTTTATTGTGTATTTTTAACAATCAATACACTATTAGTTTTGCTTGCTGATGTTTTGGCAGCTGCCAAAGTCCATCCAGCCACAACCCACTTTCGCAGGTTGGTGAACAGTGTTAGTTGGTTCACCAAGAACGAGTACATCTTTGATGACTCTGTTTTGGTGGACATTGTTTTTAATCCACATAGCCCAGAGTACTTGATGTTGCCTATACTGATTCTGGTAGGTTACCATTTTGGTTAAACAGCTCTCTAAGTATTTTTGGTATTCATTTAGGAACCATCTTTGATCCATTTGCATCTTCTCAGTTGGTTAACTCTCCAGTGACATCAATGTATGAAAAGCCAGGTTCTATCTCTTCCAAGCAACGCTGCCAAGTCCCCATGTCTGTTGCTGAAGTTGTTGCCAAAGCCAAAGGACGCACCGGCACCCAAGACAAGTTCATTAGTCAAGTGAAAAAAGTTGGTATCCGCTTTTCTTACCTGACGCAGGATCGAGAGCCACCAATGACCAAAACTCTTGCTGCTTCAACCCTGTCACAGGAATTCCCCAACTTTGGAAATACTGTGGAAATTTTTTCGGGCTTATGTTGGAGTCTTCTTTGCTGATTTGGAATTCCAAAGAGTAAGTTTTTATTTTAGTATCAGTTCAAGCAATTTCTTTTAATAATCCTTTATTTATTATACTAGCTCTTTCCAAAAACGTACACGAGCTACTTTGACAAAGATTGAATCTTCTCTTACAGCGATGTTGGGAAGCACATGTCAAAGTTCAATGCAAGATTGGTCCCTAGGCATCAAATATATAGTTGGAGTACTACAGGTTTTCAAGATGTTGAAAAGTACTTTCAAGGGTGCCAGGAGGGAGTGTTGGGAAATTCTTGGAAGAGGCAACCTGTTCAGAAGAAATCCATGTGGTATTTATTTGAGTGTTGTTTTTCTTCAATTTCTCTTTGATACTTCTTCGATTTTTCTTTGATACTTCTTTGATTTTCTTTGATACTTCTTTGATTTTCTTTGATTTTTCTTTTGATTTTTCTTTGATATGTAGATTTCTCTTTGATTTTGGATAGTTGAATAAAAAGTCCTACTAGGAGTTGTATTAAAACAATTTAGTTTCCAATCAGCAGAGCAAAAAAATGCTATTAGGAGTCCTACATGTTGGAAGTCAGTCTCCAGGCAACGGATACAACGAGTGAAGAGCAACCACAGATAGTGGTGATGAGAATCTGTGCAATGAAATAAAATTTTATCTCCCTAAAAACTCTCACTCCGTGCACCGCCTCTGGTTCCTGCCGCCACCACACAAGGCTAAGCGCCCGAGAGCTCCCCCCCAATACTACAAGGAGCAGACAAATACTACTAGGAGCGGTCCTATTGGCTCATTGGCAATTAGGAGCGCTACTAGGAGCCCTAATCGACCCTAATTAGCCTCTGAGTCGGACAAAATCCTAATCGGGCCCGAATCGGCGCTGCTCTGACCACTCCCAATATAGTTTCAAAGCGATGGGCTCAAATAGCTGTTAGGGGCTGTAAATCCGATTGGAAGCGCATTCAGAGCTCAATTGCAGTCCGTTTGGAGTGCCGTTAGGCCTAACGGATAGCCTAGTCTGATTTGGACTCCAATTCGGACCCGAATTGGGCCCTATTTGGGCTCTGAATCGTTTTCTGAATAGGAGTCTGAATTGGATCCAAATTAGGAGTGCCACTTGCAAAAGTACAACAACTTTGGCCAAGCGTAGTTTGGAGCAGGAGTCATTACAAAGGTTGAAACAAAGTAAAGAGCATCAATGAATTGCCAATGGTTGTGTTTCAATAGTGTGTGCATTTTCTCACCACTTCTAGTGGTTGCCGATAGAATGGGCTAGCATCACGAGATTTGGTAAAGCAACTTAAATACCAAAGACGATGAAGCTCTGAAAGTTTCATTGGAATCTGCTTGGGGGACTGCCTTGCTTCAACGTTCGGTGAGGACCTGAGACAGAAAACAAGCCAATTTAAGTATAAAACCCACAATACTCTCATTTTAGGTCATTGGTTTACTAACCCTGGACAAAGTTTGACAACAATCCCGACTCTTGGTACTGGAGCTGTGCAATGTTTTGTGTGGCATGTTTTGTTTGTCAAAGTGCAGTGAGGCAATTTTGAGACTGAAAAAACTAGAGACATACGCTCAAGTCACTTTGCTTCTTTGCAGTGCAGGTTGCAACTCCAGAGAAATTAGGACTTAATGGGAGGATTGCAACACTTGTAAGCAGAAAATTTCTTTTTAGGGGTGTTTGCAATAAGTCAGAATTTCTATTTTAATTGCTAGAACATTTAAAGAGGCTGTCTTCTTACTTCCAAATTTAAAATCTTGGGGGATGACCAGAAGATGTCAAACAAGCCAAAAGCAGAAAGATGCTCATCATGAGTCTGCCTGCAATCCGTACTGCTTACTAGGCATTAATCTTGCCTTGAGTCACTTCCTATTTTGCCTTCTTTTACAGCTTCCATGATTTGTGTTAGTTGTTGAAATCAATAGAAGCTTATTCTGGTTTTCAGGTGGACAAGCATGACATGACAGCAGCCAGTAATATTAAATGAGTAAAACATGATTACTCAGGTCAAAAAACTCTTCTTGAGACAGTTGTGTTGTCTGGAGTTACTTTGTTTCCAAGTCAATTTTCCTTTAATTGCCAGGGAAGCAACAGCTTGAACGTGTCCATTTTCTAAAAATAGAACTATTAAAAACCCCCTTCTTAACCCTCAAACCATTTAAACAAAGTAGGAACATCTTTTCTATAAATAGAACTACAAGGAATTGGCCTTCAACCCCCTCAAACTCCCCCTTAACATGACAGGTTGACAAGCAACCTGCAATTGAGATTTTTCAGTTGTTATCATAATTGGTAGGTGACGCAGCACCGGACAATCACAGGAAAGGGAGAGTGGACGTTGCTTGCGCACGAGCTTACTTCCGCAGAAGCAATAAGGGTGAAGTATCATGCACGCGAACACTTCTCTGCATGTTTGTCCCTTTTCTGATGGAGGACATTTCCTCCTATTTAATTCAGAACTCTGAAACACGGGGGTATTTCTAAGAACTTTAAGGCCATGCCAGGCTCGCCTACAGATTCTAACAGTCGTGACTTACCCTGTTTCATACACCCTTGATGAGGAGAATGCAAGGGAATTCAGGTTTGCAAGGGTCTGTTGTCGTCGAATTCAATAAACCATCTTCCCCGCCATCACTTCTTAATACCTTCACAAAGTTTCATGGGGATTTGGTTATGTTTGGCATGGTGCCCACAGATGTGTTACTTTTTTTTGGTCATTTTTGACCAATTTTTTGTGCCACCTGCCCATTCTTAGAAAAGGCACAGACAACCGAAAGATTGAAATGGCTTTTAACTCAGATCTATCATCACAGATGGGCAGGATGATTCCGCAACTATAGAGATCAGCATAGACTGAACCGCTGTAAACCTCTGGAGCAATATATTTAGGGTTAGGGTTCCAAGGTTGAAATTTTGGCCAGCTTTGGGAGCGCAGTACCAAAGTCCACAAGAGTAATTCAAAGATTCTGTTGAAAAATTATATTTTCTGGCTTTAAATCACGGTGGGTAACGCCTTTCTGAAGTTCTCGCACACCTGTTTCATATGAGGCCAAATTGCCAAGTCAACCACTTTGACACCCACTTATCAAAATCTAAATAGAAAAGAGCGAGAGTTAAAATCAATGATAAGATTGGAGGGAAATTGGTGAATCGAGCAATTCATAATTTCCATCACAATGAGGGAAATGAAAGGAAGCAGAACAAAAAGGAAGGTGGAGTAGTACTGCAATGAAAATAAATCCAATCGCAAGATACCGGTGACATTGCAAACACACTTTGCTTTGTTGCAACATCTCCAGCTACATGGCCTATTCAAAAGGATGTCATTGTTCACTCTCCTCACCCCTTCTCCATACAATAACAAACACCCCACTGAAGATCAATTTTTAGACAACTCAATACATTCCCTGTTTTTATCAATTGCCAATGTCAGAGGTTTGATTTTGGATTTATGTGAATAATCAGTATGGGATGAGACCGCAAGTCGGAGCAGCTCGAGGAGTGCCCCGCTAGCGGTACTTGCCATCATCATCTTATTCACACAGACAAGTGTTGTAATGTCCCTTCACCTATGGGACTCATAATAAAGAAAGTAAGATAATTAACAAATTCTATATAAATACGATGATGATGGAAAGATTTTCACGGTAAATCAAAAGGGTGTGTCCTACTGCGAGTGGAGGGCGGGTGGGTCGCAGTTTTACACGAAACCAGTGTTGGTTCCGTCGATTCGAGATGGAGAAAAAGAAAACCCCAAAAATTTTTCTATCAATATATGGTCTCTCGAATGTGGTTCACTCCCTTCCACGTCATTCCACGGTGTTCCTTCCGTGCCAGGGTCGTGGACCCTGACGAGCTTATGTGAAAAATCAGTATGGGATGAGACCGCAAGGTACGTCGCGGACGCTCTTGTGCCCAACCTGTCACCCATACTGTATACATGAACATAGCGGAAAATGGAGTTTGAAAACCAGATCTGGGCTGTTTTTATTTCTGCTGAAAGAAAGTTCTGCCCACGCCTGTATTAATCCACTGGGCGAGGGCTTCTAATCTTTCTGTGGGCCCGTTATACGCCGTTAGTTCGGGCACAATAGAATGAATAAAACAAGATAAAAAAACAATAAAATGTGACAACCTGCCACTCAACACTGAAGGCAGCTTTCATGAACATCCCACTCCACCCCTCATCAAGGAAGTTCTTTGGCACAAAAATGCGATTCCCGGATGGAAAGATTTATGTGATGGTAGCCCAGACCTTGGTGTTTGGGTGGTCTATGTCACCATACGTCTGCCAAACTCTAGTGGAATGCCTGATTCGAGTAGCGAGGAGTAGTGGGATCCCCTCAGCAATCTACATTGATGACGCTCCAATTGCGGCGCGCTCCCCTCTATCGTACTGGCAGTTTAACGACTCAGTCTCGGTGGTGGTCATCCTGTTCCAACTGGGGGGCTTCTGCATCTCGCTCTCAAAGTCCGACTTTCGGGCCAATACCACCATTAAGTTCCTGGGGATCCTCTCAGAGTTTGACCTGCGCCAATTCAGGCTGCCAGTGAAGAAAGTCCACAAGTTCCGGGCGGAACTAAACTCTACACTGGCAGCGTCCACGGTGTGTGCAAAGACTCTGATGAGGTTTGCTGGCATCATCGCGCACCTGGCTTTTGTGATTCAAGGGGCACTAGCCTTCACCAGGGAGATGGTGAGATGCATCTCCCAACACGATTCCAACCCATTCTCACTGTTCCCCATTGACCCCCCGTTAAAAGAGGAGCTAGAACAATGGATCCTGTTCCTGGAAGTGGACAATGTGTGCCCGTGGCGCCCTCCCCTCCACGCAGGCATCAAATTTGCGGTGGGAGAATCAGACGCCAGCAATCACAAATGGCACGGTATTCTAGAAGTGGCCGGATTCCCCACAATCAAAACGGGCAGCGACTTTGAGATAGAATCACTGGCAGGGAGTGGCCAGTCCATCACCCTGCGGGAATCTCTGGGTTTGGAAGGCACCCTCAAAAACGCACTCCCAAAGGCGGCGGCTAGAGGGATACAAAGGGTTACAGCATACCTCCCAGCCCAGAGAATGGTGGAAACGCTAGCCCCGCCAAAACCTGTCTGGGAAGTAAGCCGCGCCGCCGGGCTCCCATCCCACTTCCTAGAATTCCGGGTTGACAACATGGGCGTGAAGTTGGGCCTGGACAAAGGTTCATCACGCAACAAGGAGATCAATGACTCGTTCAAGAGAATCTGGCTCCTCTGCAACCAATTTGGCATCTTCCTGATGATGAAACACGTACCCTCGGAATTAAACAGGGCAGACGCCCCTTCTCGGGCCCACTGGTCCCTCGACCGAAGGGTCGCCCCAATGGCATGGTCCAGAGTAGTGGAAAGATGGGGTTCTCCCGTCATGGACGCAATGGCCTCCCCAGTCAACAGGGTAGCAAACCTACCCTTCATCTCGGAGTACACATGTTCCCATCCGGACGCTAGGGCCAGTGACATTCTCTCCTGGAAACCATCAGTGGAGTGGAGAGTCACTTACTGGGGGGGATATATCTATATCTTCCCCCCCTTCCCAATGATTGCAGTTGTTTGGGAACATGCAAAGTCATGGGGCTTCCCTTTTGTGTTACTGGTGCCCCAGGAACTGGAGAACTGGTGGCCACTTCTGTGGGCGTCAGCCTCGGACTCTCTGATGCTGGGAGAGACGGGATCATTGGAAGTGTACTGGGAGTACTCACCAGGCCAATTACAGAGCGTGGTACCTAAACCAACGAGGTGCCGCTGGTGGGCACTCCGGTTCGGAAAGTAAGGGTTGAAACTTAGTAAAAACACCCCTTAACCTTTTCAATGTTGCCCGCCCTCCAACCCTGTAAGAGCTGCCACGCCCAAAATCTACCTCGGTTCACATTCTGCAGTTCATGCGGAACAGCCAGCGGATTGCCAGACCCGAGGCCCCTGCCGCCCCCACTCAGCCCGTCAAAGGTGGCTTCAATCCAGCGCTCTCGCGAGGGTTACAAGGCCCGATCCCAACTGAAGAAGTCACAGAAAGCCAAGTCCGCAGTGCTGACTGCCCTGGAAACGTTCCTTCTCAGGCTACGCCCACCAGTGGACTGGAGGAACGCAACCCCAGATAGCGTGCTGGATTTCCTTATCCACAAGAAGGAGTCCGGCCGCACCCAAATGCACAAACCGGGGTGCCCCCATAGATCGAATGCAACCCAGGCCACAAGGGTGACAAAGGTGTGCGACGGGAAGCTGTGCGGCGGAGGGAAGGCTTGCCCTCACAACTCACCAGACGGGGGTGCACACGAATGCCCCACCTACATGGCGGCAGGCTCCATGCAGGTGACAATCAGCCAATTGAGGGAGGGGTTTGCGGCCCAGGGCTTCTCCGGCCCATGGAACCCCACGTTGGGCATAGGAAACCCAGTCTCCGACCCAACCGTGAATGCGTTTCTGGCCCTCTACGGCGAGGACATGCGGGCCGCAGGGGTCTCGCCGATCCAAGCAACACCAATCCTCCCACACGAACACCGGGCTGTGGCCCTCAACATCACAAACAGACTCCACGACCTAAAGAGGAGGCGATCGCGGGAGCTAGCCAGGGAAATCTTGGTTACCCAGCTGGACTTAGCTCTGTGGAACGTGTTGGGAGAGTCGGGCCGACGCCCAGGCAACGTAGTAGGCATCCTCCCACAAGCAGTGCTGGCACTCCCTGAAGGGGATGGATGCATGGTGTCGATGATGTCACACAAAACAGCGGCCAAGACGCGTTTTGTGGACCGTTGGTCAATGCTGAAGGGCGAGGAGTCGGAGGAAGTCACTTCAGCATGGAGTTTGCTGGTGGGCCTGAGGACAGAGGCCAGACTCCAGGGCTGGAAAATTCAGAATGCCCCTTTCTTGTTCCCCCAGATGGATCCCGTACCCAAGATAGGGGAGCTACAGTCGGTGGGAATCCAACACCCGGACCTCGGAGTGGTCAACACGAGGTTCAAGGCGTATTTTGCGGCGGCAGGCCACCTCTCGTACTCTCCAAGGACTGCGGATTGCAGATGCCATCCGCGCCAGAGTGGACTCAGCAAGAATCGAGGCAGTACGCCAGAAAGGCGCCTGGGCCACCCAGTCAATGGCGGATCACTACTCGATGTTAGCAATTGCCATTGAACACGTAGATTCGGCTGGGGGAGAGGAAGCAGGGGTTGACCCCCTGGAAGCCCTCAAGCACGCAATGGGTGGACGCTAATTGGTGAGACTGCCGAAAGGCAGACGGGCAATCCAAGTGAAGTGGGTGTTCGCACACAAGTTTGACGGATCTGGTAAACTGGTTAGGAGAAAAGCTCGACTGGTGGCGAAAGGTTTTCGCCAGGTGGAAGGAGTGGACTTCTGGGAAACCTTTGCACCAACTGCAAAGTTCTCATCGATTAGAACTATAGCGGCAACCGGAGTACAGAAACAATGGTATCACCGGCTGGCCGACATAGATGTTGCATTCCTAAATGCCGAAATCGAGGAGGAGGTGTACTTGGAGCAACCAGAAGGTTTCGTGGAACCAGGAAAGGAGGAGTGGGTTTGGAAACTCAAGAAGTGTCTGTACGGACTGAAGCAAAGTCCAAGGGCATGGAATACCACCTTGGATGTGTATCTGAAGGAACAAGGTTTCATCCCATCGAAGGCGGACCCATGCGTGTACGTCAAGAATATGGGGGGCAACACGGTAGTAATATCTGTGTATGTGGACGACTTAATCTTCAGTGGAGACAATCTCCACAAGATTGAAACTGTGATATCCAACATGAAGAAACGATTCAACATGAAGGATTTGGGATTCCTGGAATGGTACCTGGGAATTCAGTTCAAGTCAACGAACAATAGGACCATGATGGTACTGTCGCAAACTCAATACGTGGAAGAACTGGTACGAAAGTTCAGATTGGAAGATGCGAATGAACTGTTGGTACCAATGTCTCCATCATCAGCTTACCTCAGCTCCAAACAGTCACCGACTACACCGGCAGAGCGTGCAGCAATGGAAAACATTCCGTACCGGGAATTGGTCGGATCTCTTCAGTATTTGGCGGTGGCTACACGACCGGACATATCTGCAGCTGTGAGTGTATTGAGCCGATTCCTCAACAACCCAGGGGAAATACACTGGAGAGCGGCTAAAGATGTCTTACGATACGTGAAGGGAACAAAACACTTGGGTCTTCAATATGAAGGGTCAAAGGGTTTGGAGGCCATCACTCAGATTCGATATGATGGGCCAACTGCGGCGGCGGTTGTACGGGTGGACGGAAGACATCTGACAGCCTTCTCAGATTCAGACTTTGCTACATGTACGGACGACCGAAGATCTATGGGAGGCTACGTGGTACTGATTTCTGGGGGAGCGGTATCCTGGAAATGCCAGAAGCAACCAACGGTAGCACTGTCAACGCTGGAAGCCGAATATATGTCCATGACAAGGGGTGCTCAAGAGATAATTCACTTGAGGAAATTGATGGAGGAGATTGGGAGTCCAGTGACTGGACCAACCACGCTATATGGGGACAACCAGGGGTGTATCGCGGTATCAAAGAACCCAAAGCATCATGACCGAGTGAAGCACGTGGATGTGAGACATCATTTCCTCAGAGAACGGGTGCTATCGGGGGAGTTGAACGTGGAATACTGCTCAACTAAAGTGATGATAGCAGATGTAATGACAAAACCGTTGGATAGCCCTACATTTATCAGGATGAGAGAAGGAATGGGACTTGTGGGAGTAGAGTGAATATGACAACAGGGGGAGTGTTGAGTGGCAGGTTGTCACATTTTATTGTTTTTTTATCTTGTTTTATTCATTCTATTGTGCCCGAACTAACGGCGTATAACGGGCCCACAGAAATTCAGATCGGTAATGGCAGCGCCAACTGCCTCCCACGTTGCTGTCACTGCTGGGGAGGGGAGTTTGAATGGGATCGACGGGAACCACTGATTTAGGAAAGTGCAGTTGTCGAACAGCCGGGGTTTGGAGGGCTCCACTCCCAGTGGGCTAATTATCCAAGGGCATTGGCCGGGGTCATTCTTGACATCTTCCCATCGGCCCACCACCAGCCGGGTGCCGTTTGCAATTTCTTCGCAGATCTGGCGGAAGGCAAACTCCCTATGTTGTTTGAAAGGGTGGTTTTCCAAATGGCGCTGGGGGGGTGACGACGAGTCCCAGTGTGTCTTGGCACCCTTATGGTCCCACGTGGATCCTCTAAAATGCCGCATGTATTTTGTGACATCCACCCCCTCTCTGACCCAGCCTAGGATTTTGGCTTTCCTTTCCGGGTAGGAGTTGGAAGCCCATTCCCAAAATTTGAGTTTGGAGCTGTTGACTTGGCCAGCTACGAACCTGCTGCTGTCTGTGAAGACCTGATCTAGTGGAGCCTGGTGGCTTCTTGCCGGGTTGCAGTGCAGGTCTTCCATTCGCTGGTGTAGCGAGTACTGGGGTTCAGGTGATGGGGCCCACAGGTAATGTGGTCCTTGTGGGTCTTGGGAAATCCCCCACAATCTCTTAGAAGCTCGCGACAGCTGTGGGAATCTCCCAGGGCTTGAACCACTTATCCCTTCCAACGTCTTTCGGAAGCCCAACCACTGCAAGATCTGGAGGAGGATTGCCGCCGGCAATGCCTGGAGGGATGGGGATCGATCTTCAATCACGTAGGAGATGTCCCTGAGTGTGATGTCTGATGGGGACTTGATGGACATGGTTCCCCTGTACTCTCTTCTTCTTTTTTTTTTTTTTTTTTGACAACTGACGATGTCCCCGCAAATCACCACTTTTATTCTGTTGCTTCCTCTCCCTTTTCTCAAGGGGAAAGTAAATAAAGAGAGCTGTTGTGGGCCACCGCCACTTACTTCTCTGTACAGTTCACTGCAATGTGGCCCACCTTCTTGCACTTATGGCACGTCCTTGGTTCGCCTACTGCCGGCTTGGGGCGACCTCCGCGGCCTCCTCCACGGCCCCGTCTGAAAGACGGTCTGCCTCCACGGCTTTGGGCTGTCAGGAACTGGAGCAGCAGCGCTTCCACTGACGAGGGGGCAGGTTGGTGGGGCGGAGCCGCTGGGCCCAAGCCCGGTTCTTGCGCGTTACGGACCACCGAGAGGGCTGTGATACGCTTGGCTTGTTCCTTCAATGCCGCGTTCATTCTCAATGCTGCCGACGCCCGTTCCTCTGCTTCACTGGAAACAATCTTCAATTGAGTTAGCAACTCATACGAAGCAGCGTGGGGTGACAGATCCTTGAAGCCCGTAAGGCACTTCAAGCTGTATGACAGGTTGCACCAGTTTGACACCAGCAGCGCGTCGCGGGACAGGTGACGGCTGACCGCTTGGTTGGTCTGTTCCACAAACGCCAAGATTTTGGTCGCTGTCTCAAAACAGCTATACTCCACAGGGTACGCGTAGCCTGGAGGAACCGGGGACGTGAAGGTGGCAGAGCCATAAAAGGCCTTCTGCATCTCCCGTACCGTATTTCTAGCCTAAATGCGAGAAAGAAAGGTTGTTTAGAACACGTCTAACATTGCTTTCTCATCCTCCAGCATGGCGAAATACTCAACAGCTCAGCTGTCCCCCATTATGCTCCGCGAGCGGGGTAGGGTCGTGCATGTGGTACCTCCGGTTGGCTCAGACGGTTGTGGTGGTAAGCCAGACCCGAAAGAGTGCCCCTTCAACCCCTTCTACCCCAACAACGATCAAATCAAATATCCCATTGTTGAGGCATTGCATCCCGTAACATTCTGCACAAAATAGTGAAGGAGTGGCACCCTTGGGGTATGGGAAAGATAAGGGTGTGAAGAGTACGGGATGTTGGGGGACTTCGCGTGTGGCTTAAATGCCGAGAAGAGGAGCTCGCTCTGAGGTAGGGGGCTTACCATGGGTTCTGCAAAGTCTGACTCAAATAGATGCTGTCCGTAATCCACGGTAGAATGGACCGAGTGGTTCTGGGAGGTGGGCAACGGCTTCTCTGGCCAGGAAGTGTTGGCAGGAAGGCTGCCAGCCTCCTCCTTCGCTTTCCTCTCGAGGAAGCGCACCACTTCCGCACATGACGCTTTTCTGAGAAGGTCCCGATTGACACGGCCGTCTGGGGCGCACCAAGAGCCGGACTCCTGAAATAGGGTGTAAGCCTCCTCCTCTACCGCCAAGATGGTTGCCAACGGCTTGACCAATTTTACGGCCGGTTGTTTCAACTTGGGTGCCGGCGTTCGGGTGGTCCCCGTTGGCGTGGTGGTTGGGGGTGCGGGTTGGATCGCCCCCGGAGGTCTGGCCCCCAGCAAAAAATCGCCTGTAGCCGACTGTAACGGGGTAGTTGGTGCTACCTGGTAGACGCCTGCTTCCGACGCTGTGTAGGGAATGCGGTAGGTTGAGAGCAGTGTCTGAAAAAGCTGGTTCTTCATTAGTTCCAAAGCGGTTGTCTGTTCCGCTGTCACCGGTTCCTTAGAGGAACTGTTGGCTACTGTGAGGCAGTTTGGAATTGTCACAACTAGGCCTACACTGGTCGCCGCTTCCTCGACTTCCTCCGCATCTGCCAGGGCTCCAATCAGAGTGGCACCTATGGCGGTGTTGTCCATCGTGCGCAGTTCCTGGTGGACCAATTCCGGTTCCTTGTTGGGAGCTGAACTGGAGGGGGCTGGCACCAAACGGGAGGGGCTCGAGGAGCGGGTCGTTCTTGGGGGCATTGTGTAAAAGTAGTAGAAGCGTTAGGAGAGCAGTTTTACACGAAACCAGTGTTGGTTCCGTCGATTCGAGATGGAGAAAAAGAAAACCCCAAAAATTTTTCTATCAATATATGGTCTCTCGAATGTGGTTCACTCCCTTCCACGTCATTCCACGGTGTTCCTTCCGTGCCAGGGTTGTGGACCCTGACGAGCTTATATGTTTTTGTTACTGTCAAACACAAACATTATGGGGTTCAGATTATGTGATACAAAGATTAAAGGACACGTCGAATTTGAACCTCCATCTTATTACTTCAGCTTTGAAGATGGTCTAGCTTTGATTTTTTTCTTGGAGATTGCAGGTTGCTTGTCAACCTGTCATGTTAGGGGGGGTTCCAAGTGCTCCCGCCAATTTTTTTCTTTCTTTTGGAAAAGGGATCAGAAAATGCCCGCCCCACCACTTGGGACGGGAAAATAAACATGTCCCACAACCCAGAGATATTTGGTATTACTACAGCTGCAGCTACTGCAGTTGCCGCAGCAGCCTTTACAGTCACCACAGCATTGATTGTCGCGACTGTAGATGGGGTGTATATTGGCTTTGGACACTGACCGAACTGCTTCGCTTTCCTGATAACCAGTGAGACTTGCGACATGCTTCAGGGCTGCATCCAATTGAGCCCTGAGCTCATCTTTTGTTGGACCGGCCATCTTGGACTTCTTTCGCGGTGTCATGTTTGTTGATACTTTTTTGTTTTTTGTCAAGGGGATCAAAATGCACCCCTTGAGAAAAATGTCGAAAGGGGATGAAAAATGTCTTTTTTTTCCTCCAAGGGGATCAAAAAAATCTACTTGGAACCCCCCCTTAAGGGGGAGTTTGAGGGGGTTGGAGGCCAATTCCTTGTAGTTCTATTTATAGAAAAAGTGTTCCTACTTTGTTTAAATGGTTTGAGGCTTAACAAGGGGCTTCTTAATAGTTCTATTTTTAGAAAATGAACAGGTTCAAGATGTTGCTTCCCTGACAATTAACAGAAAACGGAGTTAGAAACAATATTTACACGTAATCAAACACATAAATATTCAACTGTCTTGAAGAAGGGTTTTTTGGACTGGAGTGAGCATGTTTTAAGCCAATTATGAAAGACACAAATTAAGAAGAGGATCAATGCTATATAAGCAGCACCCATTGCAGTCACGAGGACAATCTGTCAGTAGTGCTGTTGGCTTTGCTATCAAGCTCCTTCCACATCTTCTGTTCATTAATCAAGATTTTAAATAACAGATGCAGCTCAAGGTTATGAATATCAGCCCGGAGTCCGAGCGGCACGCGCAATTCAGGCTCCAATTTGGGTCCTATTCGGGGTCCGATTCGGACTCCTAATCGGATCTGAATTGGACTGAAAGCAATTCGGAGCCTATTTGGCCCCAATTGGGGCTCCAACAGGAATGCTAATTGAAAAAACCGCATTTTTTCATTGCTCCTAATCGGATTTTTTGCTCCTAATAGGAGCGCTACTATTGTTTTTCACTCCTAATAGCAAACAAATTGCAGGTTGCTTGTCAACCTGTCATGTTAAGGGGGAGTTTGAGGGGGTTGAAGGCCAATTCCTTGTAGTTCTATTTATAGAAAAGATGTTCCTACTTTGTTTAAATGGTTTGAGGGTTAAGAAGGAGGTTTTTAATAGTTCTATTTTTAGAAAATGGACACGTTCAAGCTGTTGCTTCCCTGGCAATTAAAGGAAAATTGACTTGGAAACAAAGTAACTCCAGACAACACAACTGTCTCAAGAAGAGTTTTTTGACCTGAGTAATCATGTTTTACTCATTTAATATTACGGCTGCTGTCATGTCATGCTTGTCCACCTGAAAACCAGAATAAGCTTTGATTTCAACAACTAACACTAATCATGGAAGCTGTAAAAGAAGGCAAAATAGGAAGTGACTCAAGGCAAGATTAATGCCTAGTAAGCAGTACGGATTGCAGGCAGACTCATGATGAGCATCTTTCTGCTTTTGGCTTGTTTGACATCTTCTGGTCATCCCCCAAGATTTTAAATTTGGAAGTAAGAAGACAGCCTCTTTAAATGTTCTAGCAATTAAAATAGAAATTCTGACTTATTGCAAACACCCCTAAAAAGAAATTTTCTCCTTGCAAGTGTTGCCATACCACTAAGTCCTAATTTCTCTGGAGTTGCAACCTGCACTGTGAGGAAGCAAAGCGACTGAGCATATGTCTCTAGTAAATAGTGGCGAAAGGGAGTGTTTGTTTTGTTTCAATAGCAATATTCGGACAACTTTTTTTTTCACGCATTTCATATGACTATTCTGTTTTCTGATACTGCTTAAAAAACTAAGCTGTCCTAAATCAATTTTAGAAATATTTGATGATGGTGCAAGCCGTCTCTGGAAAGATATTTTATGTAAACGAGTACAAAGCTGTATTCTTGAATCACACAATTGCAAAAATGATCCCATATCCAAATTCTTCAAACACTGGAAATAATCTCATCCGCAGTTTGATAGGCTGCAATCATTCCTTTGCATTCCTTCCTTCTTGCTACAGTCTGGTCTGACTCTTTCAGAGCTTCATCAAATACATCCTTTTTGTACAACTCAGCTAGAAGCTCTCGTTGAAGGTCTTCTTTTGTACGCGTCACAAGATTCAACATGATTGCCTTTGGAACCAAGTCAGCAACTGTACGCTTTACGATTGAGTAATAGGAAAGGAGGAGCAGCTTGATAACTTCCATTTCCATGTATTCTCGCTCTGAAGGGTTTCCTGAAGCCTTCAAGACTGCTGGAGGCTGAACAGAAAGAAAAATACATCAGCAGAAGCTTCAAAAAAAAGAAGTCAAAAAAAGAAGTCAAAAAAAAGCTTACGTTTTCGAGGACACCTGGCTTCTTTTTCTTGGCAAAGAAACTCGAAAAGAAGCTGGCGTCTTGCTGTCCTTGGTTCAACAGGTCCAATTGGGGATCACGCGGGGGTGGCTGTGGACTGGCGGTGCTTCCGCGATTGGCTGACGCATTTGGATTCTTTGGGTCATTCAAGTTCGCTGTTACTGCACCAATGATTCCGGCTTTTTGAGCGGCAACACGTTCAGCAACAATGCTCATTGCCTTAAAAGACAGACAGACAGGAATAAGCTTGACCTTTATACAAAATTTCCACAGGGAAATACCTTGTGTCCCGGAATAAAGTCAGGATGGCCTGTGTTCACATATGTTGCCTCAGAGGCAATCAAATCTGAAACCAACTTGTTTGTGGGACTCATGCACTTTTTGAAAAAACCAATGACGACATTGTACAGCCGCTCGCGAAGTTCGGGGAATCGTTTGAAAACTGGTTTCTGCAGTAAGCGATTCAAGATTCGTACAAGCTCGTCGTACACCATGGAAACACATTTTAATCCTGGGTCTTCAAGACGTTTGATTTGCTGCTTTACAAGAACTTCAAATGCGGCTGTTCCGACAAAAAGAGACGGGGCAGATCCCTAACAACCAATTTCAGTGGGGGTTGGACCGAGAAAAATTAACGTACCGAAGAGTTGTAAAGAATAGTACGAATTTCCACATCCTTGATTTGATCAAAAGGATCCATTGTACGAATAGCACCAACAAAAATCTCGTGAAACACGAAACTGATACGAGCACCTCCACTCAATTCATCAGCAGAGATATCGTTCGACGTTCCTTCAAGAACACTGCGATATTCATTGGTAAACTCAGTAATAACGTTGAGAATCACGTTGGACTATAAAATGCAAGATGAGAAAAAATAACCGATAAACAACGCAACAAAGAGTTATTACTCTCAAGTCTTCTTCAACGCCCATCGGGTCTCCAAGTTGAGCCAACTCCTGCTGGTATTTCGCAAGGCCTGCTCCAATCTTTGCTTTGATCTCAGGTAACGTATTTTTGATGTGGTGCATCAAAATCTACAATCCACAAAAAATTCCCGGTCTTGATTAGACGACAGAGAAAAAAGAGATACACTAATGATTTACCAAATTCAGCTTTCTCGCCAAGAAAGGGGTACCGCAGTACTGCGCCTTGCTGCGATACGACTGATGGTTTTCGAAAAAGTTCTTCTCGGCATCCAGTGCAAGAGAAATCTTTTTGTTGTTTTCAATATCTCTCTGGCCACGGTTAACGACAGGAACGTAGCCTTATATTTCGACGACAGCATTTAGGCAGTCGTTCTTTTTCTCTTTCATTTCCCGTTTCCTTACCCAATCTCAAAGGAATAATGCGACCAGCCAAAATATCAACGACATCCGTTCCAGGATCCATTAAATCAATCTTGGTCAGCACACCAATCGTTCTCACACCGTCAGGGTCGACTTCACGGGCAAGCTTCAACCCATCTGAATTGGCCTAAATCGGTGTTGGCTGCTGTCACTGAAAGAATGATACAGTTCGGCTTCGTAATAAATTTCATGATCATATCCTTGATGAGACGCTCAATGTCTTTGGGTTGATCCCCAACAGCGACTTTCGTCAAACCAGGCAAGTCAATAAGAGTCAAAGTGAGCACATTGGGGAGAGTAGATTCTGAGATTGATTGGTTGAGGTGAGACACCAGCATTTTTCCCAACCTATTTTTTTTTGGTTCATAAGTGGTATGAGCCTATCGCATTGAAAAGGGGAGACAAAAAAAAGTGTGTGTGTGTGTTTGCACCTTGTTTTCCGTTTCACGTTCAATCTCGGCCCGGATCTCGTTGAAATCGGCAAACTTTTTCCCTGGAATATGCAAAAACTCTCCCCACTCTTCGATTTCTCCCGATTTAGCTGTTGTTGTGGAGGTGGTGGATTTTCCCTCTGCGTGGCCGGCAACGCCCCCAACTTCGCCCTTTGAATTAGGACGATTGATCAATTGAAGTACAAGTGGACGCCGAGTCACAATTCCAGAACCTGCAACGGTGTCCCAACAGGGGATTTGGTTTAGCTTGCATTTTTAAATAGACCACCCCAATAATATTTTAAAAACACCTCGAGGCAAGAAGTCTCGTCCAACAATGTTCTCGAGAACAGACGACTTTCCACTACTCTGACTTCCGACTACAGCAATCTAGAGTTCCATGGTTCACGTTCGTGGGAGGGGTGACGGGGTGGGTGGGTGTGTCAAAGTTTAATAACGGCATGTAGACACCTTATGGAATTCACCTGAGGCAAGTCGATTGGATTGGCCACGTTGACCGTATTAAACGCATCTTGCAGCTTATTAATTGTCTGGATGAGTGTTTGATCCATCTAAAACTTTGCTTGTGGGCAGTTTTTTTGAAAGGGATTTCGAGTTGAATTTCTTTCTTCCCTTCGAGAACTTCAAAGACGTGGAACATGATGCTCTTTTTTTTTGTTTGGGATTTCAGCATAGCACTTTGAACTGAACAACCCAGTTATTTTTATTTAAAAAGAGGCAGTGTTCACTTCCATCAAGTCATCTCATCTTCACACAAACGATTTACTTCTTCTTCTTGTTCTTCTTGGCGCTTCCCCCCGAACCGCCTCCGACTGCTGGCGCTGGTGCTCCTGGAAGTCCACCAGCAGCACTTAATGCATCCAATTGAGATCTCATTGCAGGGTCGGACATCTAATTAAAACGTTAAGCGAAAATTATGACGAAAACATGAAGTGAAAACGAACCATTCCAGCCAACGCAGATGGGTCCTTCATCATGTCTAAAAACAAAGAAGTTCGAATAAATTAATAAATCGATCGTTTGCAGAATATGGTGTCGCTCACTTTGGGCCATCTCAGCTACTTTGGGGTTCTTCATCATTTCACTGATGGCAGGGTTTTGCATCATGTTTGAAGCTACAATATGGGCTCTCATTAGTCAGGGAAAAAAAAAATAATTGTTGAACTCACCCATCTTCATGAACTCTGGGTTACTCAACATGGAACCAAGGTCTGGCATTCCTCCAGCACCTCCTCCCATTCCAGCAAACGGGTTCCCTGCAGCAGCAGAAGAAGGAGCAGATCTAGATGATGACGCAGCGCCAATTTCTCCTACTTTTCCCTTGGCTGAAGCAAGGGACTGCTTCATGGCTGCATTTGTAGGATCCAACTTGAGACCCATTTCGTAAGCTTCAATAGCATCCGTGTAGTTTCCAAGGCAGAAGTAAGCGTGACTATTGCAGAAAAAAAAAACAATAGTATTCATCAGAACTCTATTTTTTTTTGAACCAACGTACCCCATACGAGAGTAAGCTTTGCTGTAATCTGGATCAGCCTCAATAGCACGCTTGGAATCTTCGACAGCGTTAGCGTGGTCACCATCTTGACTGTATGCTGCAGCTCTTTTATCGGACGCAATGGGGGCAAAAAAAAAAAGAACCAGGTGTGTCAAACGTGATGGGTACAACGGAAAAAAAAAACCATGTTACCTGTTGGCGTAATAAACAGCATTGGATCCGTCCAATTCGATCGCCTCAGTGTATTTAGCAATAGCAGCCTGGTACTTTTTCTCAGCCATCAACTTGTTTCCAACCGCCTTTGCAGCTTCAGCTTGAGCCTTAGAATCATCGCCCTAATTTTAATAACAATAATAAAACAGAAACAAGGATACAGTAAGTTTCTTGTTTTTGTAAAGGGAAGAGGCAACGATCCAATCAGATATCGCCAGCCAAACTTCAAAAACTTGCAAGACTGAAAAACGAACCTCCTTGTGGTTACCCTGGCAATCAAATAAACAATTGACGATAAGTGAAAAGAAATATACAAAAAAACAGACAAGTTGTAAGCTTACCTTGGCTTCTGCAACCTTCTTTTGGGTGTTTACAAAAACATCGAAAATAGTTGCCAATCCAGCTGGTTTGATGGAGAGAGCTTTCTGCTGAGATTCGTCGGAAAAGTCAAATCCAAAAGAGTCGCTGATGACCTGAATGGCAACTGACGATTGTTGATTTCATGTGTCAAAAAAAAAACTTGAGCGTTGGTTGTTGGTGGTGAAGAGGGGGATTGTTCCACTCCACCTTCCATGCTCTCAGCATCATCGGATGACTTGTCGGCAACTGACTCCTTCAAGAATTCACAGATTGCGAACGCTAAACGCTTTGGGTCTTTTGCTGGGGCCATGATTTTAAATTGTTTTTTATTTAAATATTTACTTTTAATTCTTTCGTTGAATCTGATGGCTTGCCTCAGTCTGGCAAATAGCACTCTCTGTCCAGCTTTTCAGAGTATGTTTTTTTTTTTTTATAGACTTTGAGATGTGGGTTGATGTTTTGATGCAGTTGTGTTTTCAGGCTTCAATGCATACATTCCAGCTGGACTTCCAATTACTGACATTAGGTCGTTCGATGAGTACATGACCAGTTCAATCGACACTAGAAACAATCAATATACATTTGGTGAGATCATGCGTAGTCCAGATTACTATGGATGCACTGGCTGGGACGGAACAGGCCTGCAATACCTTCAATCCAGCCTATGTGGATACTTTGTGGGAATGGGTGTTGCGTATGGACCAGAAGCATCATCATCATCATCATGCAATCGTCGAGGGACTGTGGTTCCTCTCTGTAAACAGACCATGGATTCCTTCATTGATAGCTGGGATTCTGTCTTTGCAGATCCAATCGCTTGTCCAAATGGCGTCAATGACTATTCTCAATCCTTTATTGGATATGTGCGTCAAATGAGTCAGTACATGGCTGAGGAGAATATCGACGAACTCGAAGACACAAGTGTTTCTTTGACTAGTAGTTCTCCAAGCTCATCATCATCCTGTATTGTTGCGGAAAGCATGGAGTCTGAAAACTGTGGCTTCAAAACAGAAAATGAAGCTCGCAGGTTTTGTTCCAGAGAAAGTAGCGAATTTGAATCATGCTGTACCTCATACTATCATCAGTCAGGGTCATCAATTGACCAGAAATCGATCGATACAACTATTGCCTCATTTCAAGAACAAGAACAAGACTCTGCAATTGAAGTTGATAAAAGAGAGACGTCGGCGTTGCACAAGAAACCGCGGTTTATTTGTGTACAAGTAGAATAACTCGACTCGATCGCTTCTCTAAATCTTTTTATTTTCTTTTCATAGCCTCATTTATTTTTTGTTTGTATGTTTGTTAAATAATATACTGTGAGTCATTGTCGATTTGCACTGGATAGAAATCTCTTTGAAAAACGCAAGACAAAGCAACAACATGTTTCCCTCGCTGTGCCTCCGCCGGCTTCTTCCCGTCCGAACGCCGAGTGGAATGCGGCTCTCGCTCGGCGCAGCGGCTGCGTCTGCGTTCAGCTGCGGCGCGCTGTCGCTGAGTCCGCTTCGAGGCGCCCGCCTTGCTTCGTCGTCGTCGTCGTCGTCTTCGTCGGTGACAGCGACGCAGTGGCCCACAGCCGCCGCGCGTCCGACGCTGGCGCGGATCAACGCGCAGTCTGTGATCCAGTCGGCGATTCAGACGCCGTCGGTGATCCAGGCGCGATCGGCATCAAGCGCTACACTCTCCACAAACGAACGCGAACCGGAAACGCATCGCGCCGTCGCCTACTGGTACCTGTTCTGCGCCGCCCTGGTCTTTGCCATCGTGGCCGTCGGCGGCGTCACGCGTCTGACCGAGTCCGGTCTGTCCATCACAGAGTGGAATCTCATCAAGGGCATGAAGCCGCCGCGCACCGAAGAAGAATGGCTGGTGGAATTCGAAAAGTACAAGCTGTTTCCCGAATACAAGCTGTTGAGTGTTTTTTTTTTTTTTTTTTTTTTTTTGTTTCTACCGACTTGTCACTTCTTTAGTAATCTCTTTCTCTACAGTCTCAACCATAACATTACACTCCCGGAATTCAAGTTCATCTTTTATATGGAATGGGGTCACAGAATGCTCGGTCGCTTTATTGGTCTCTCCTTTATCCTACCTGGTCTTTACTTTGCTTCCCGTGGATACATGTCGAAATCAATTCGCAACAGATCCATTCTTGTTGCTTTCTTGATTGGTGGTCAAGGTGTTTTGGGTTGGTACATGGTAAAGAGTGGTCTAAGACAGGAATTGATGGATGCAAAATCTTTTCATGGCGTTTCTCAGTATTGGTTGGCCGCTCATTTGGGTTCCGCTTTTGTTATTTACTCGATTCTTTTGTTGACTGGGTTTGAGATTTTGAGGACTTCTTCAAGGAGTGCTCGTTTGATTTCTGAGGTTTGATCTCACCGCCGAAGGCGGTGTTTCGGTTTGCCGAAGGCAAAGTTTCACTGCCGAAGGCAGTGTGTCTTGCCGCCGAAGGCGGAATCCCACCGCCGAAGGCGGTGTTTTGTTTCGCCGAAGGCGAAGTTTCACTGCCGGAGGCAGTGTGTCTTGCCGCCGAAGGCGGATCCCTACCGCCGAAGGCGGTGTTTTGTTTCGCCGAAGGCGAAGTTTCACCGCCGAAGGCGGTATTCCATTTCGGCATCATCTCTCTCTACACACTCTCAACAAGTCAATCACAACACTCAATCAAAACAACAACAACAAACAACAATGCATAGCAAATCACAACTCTTTTAAAAGTACCTGGAATGAGAGCATTTGCAATGTCTACGCACCAAATTGCTGCTCTAGTCCTTCTCACTGCCTTCTCGGGCGCCTTTGTTGCTGGCCTAGACGCCGGTCTCGTCTACAACGAGTTTCCATTCATGGGTGAAGGACTAATGCCGTCAGACATGTGGGCATTGAGTGATCCTACAGTCATGGAAAAGCCTATCCCGAAATGGAGAAACTTGCTTGAAAACGCATCTGCCGTTCAATTCAACCATCGTGTTTTGGCAATGACAACTACAGCGGCTGTTGCGGGTCTATGGGTCTTTTCGCGTCGTTTCTCTTTGCCAAAAAGCACTAGAATTGCTACCAATGCCCTTCTTGGTGTCACTGCATTACAGGTCTTTCTTTTTACTTCGTTTATTCTATATCATCTTGTATCTGAATCCGCAACTTTCTACAAAAAAGGTCACACTTGGAATTACCACACTCTTGAATTTTGTTCCTGTTCCCTTGGCTGCAGCTCATCAATCGGGCAGTTTGCTACTACTAAGTACCAGTCTTTGGCTGCTTCATACTCTACGAAGACTACCAGTCAAGTAACTTAATTCCATA